>CM040239.1:199687204-199967199 GCA_022545495.1 Chrysanthemum lavandulifolium
TAAGATGACAAAATTGTGAATAAGTTGACAATGTGAAAACATTTGTAATACGGTGGGCGCGTGAGTTTGCCTTTAAATAAAAAATATATATAATATCTATAAAAGCAATCCCAAACACCCCTTTATTTGTTACTGAATTCATACGGCATCAACTTTATTTTTTGGGATACCAGAAGATTTGACTTATATATATGTTATTTAAGGTTTAGGTAACGTGTTGAAAGTTTCCAAAAGGAATATTCAGCCAATATTTTGCTTTGTTCATGGTATCATCTATATCTAATTAGGACCTGTATTTAAATGTTTAAGTATGAAAATTTATTTTTCTTATATGATGAATCACTGGAGGGCAACCAACTATTCAACTGCGATAAATTAAGGATATTTGTACGAGATCTAAATACGTATCAGTTTCATTTATACCGGCAAACAATGTTAAATGATGAAAATGTTCCTTAATACTTTTGACATATAGATATAAATTTTACTTTAAGACATTGAAAAAGTTAAGGATACTTTCTTCAAAATTTTGAAGAACATGTTTCGGTCAGATTTGCTATAAACAGAACTGGATACATATTGGTGGTTATGAATTATTTTAATATATTCGTAACCTTAATTAAAAAAAAATTAAAAAAAAAAGTTGGTTAATTAGTCATTTTCGTATACATTATCCCTCCATGTATCATGAAATTATATTTTATGAAAAGCCTAGTTTATACGCAAACAATTCCTTTATTGTATATTGCTGGACTGTGCAAGTTTTAAGTTAAATTATGTTTTGTCCAATGTATGTTTGTTGCTAATTTGATATAAAGTTTATGATTAGAACACTTGAACAAAGTTAGTATCTATAATTGGTATTTAGAAGGTCAATTATTTAAGCTTTGTCTCTATTCTAGTAGGTTACTTGTCCCATTGAAATATTAAACATGGATTTGATCATGGAACCACTTTAGAAATCAAATCACTTAAGTTTTTAGGACAATTTGCAGTCAGTCTTGTAAAATAATAGAGATAAGTGTGTGAGTATTTACAGCAGTAAAAAATAGTTACTAGTCATGTGAAGTATATAAAATACTTATAATCTCAACTACATATAATTTGCCAATTAATATGCTATTATATGGAGTGAACTTTTATGAATTCACCTGAGTATATTTGAAATTTCTGTATAAACTAGTTGAGTTAGCATAGTCAGCATTCATACCTACTCTACGGTAAAAAGGATCTAATCTTGTATAATATTAATAGCTAAGAACAATTCATGATTCCGTTTTATCTAACTTGTGCTAAATTTACTGAAATGCCATTCTTTGTTTGCTACAGGCAGATGTATGTCATGCTTATCAAATTTTGAAAAATGGTGGCATTAAGGATGAAAACATTGTTGTTTTCATGTACGACGACATTGCATATAATCGTGAGAATCCAAGGCAAGGAGTCCTTATTAACAGTCCTGATGGTGATGATGTATATGGTGGAGTACCAAAGGTTTGTGTTTCATCAACAAACGTTCACTATGTTTTGAATGAGTTATGTTTTCTGAGGTGATACATTTCTTGAAACAGGATTACACTGGAAACGATGTCAATGTTGACAACTTTTTTGCTGTTTTGCTCGGAGATAAAAGTAAAGTTAAAGGTGGAAGCGGGAAGGTTGTAGATAGTGGTCCAGATGATCACATTTTTGTTTACTACACTGACCATGGTGGTCCTGGTGTTCTTGGTTAGTGACTCCTAAAATATTGTAAAAAAATTATCTTTTTAAAAGTTTATGCAAGTAGTATTTATGGTGAATCTGTAAATGTTATCAGGGATGCCAACATATCCTTACCTATATGCAAATGATCTTAATGAGGTCTTGAAACAAAAGCATGCTGCTGGAACATACAAAAGCTTGGTATGTTATTATTTTCACTTTCTGTATGCAATGTGCTATATTAAACGTAATTAGTTTATTAATACTGATTTTGACAATCGTATATGTTATGTTTAGGTGTTTTACCTTGAAGCTTGTGAGGCCGGAAGTATTTTCGAGGGTCTTCTTCCGGAAGGTTTAAATATATATGCAACCACGGCCTCCGGCCCAGATGAGAGCAGTTGGGGTACTTACTGTCCTGGGGAGTATCCTAGCCCACCCCTCGAGTACGACACATGTTTGGGTGACTTGTATAGTGTTGCCTGGATGGAAGATTGGTATGTTTAACCCACTTTTAGCAGAATTAAAATTTGGATACCAATAAGATGTTTGTTAACTTTTCGCTGTCTTGTTTAGTTGTCTCTAATAAGGTGTATTTTTTCTTACAGTGATGTACACAACCTGCGAACCGAAACCATTAGGCAGCAGTATAAACTGGTATGAACTACAAACTAACTTAGAGGTGGGAACCTGGGTGGGTTGGGTAACGGGTCAAAATGGGTTATTTTTAACTCTGGGTCAAAATTGTTCGCATTGACCAGCAAACACTATTGTTTATTTCTACTTTTTTCTTTAAAAGATGATTCTGTGGATAATGATTACAAGTCCATGTCCTTAAGTAAGATGATTTTGAATGTGTGTACATCAACGCTTTGAGCGACTTTTTCAACATGCTTTTTTTACCTTGTTGAGATAAAAAAAAAAAAACAGCCCAAATTGACCCATTTGTATGCCAATGGGTCAAAATTACCATCTTTATACCAACTTGACATTTTGCATCAACTTTTCTAATGACTCGTTATGAATATGAGTACCTAAATGATTGTAAATCATATTAGCTCAAATACATGGATGAACATCAAAACAAGTAGGGTTGGATCAGTTGGAAAACCCCTTGCCTCTCAACCAAGAGGTATCCTCACTCCCTACAAAAGGCGGAGGTCCTTTCTACCTTTCTACCTTTGGTAGAACCGGAGCGAGCCTCTACCTGGTAGGTGGTAATGCTCACATCTTAACCTCCCAAACACCGAAACGGTATTGGGAGTTACTTTATTTTACTTTTTTTTTTACATGGATGAACATCATTTTTTTTTTTTTTTTTTGACACACATCTTTTGTACACTCACAAAATATGCACAAACAAGTTCAGTTTTGTGAAATTTCTATATTAGAGGTACCTTTTATAGTAAAATATGTACTTAGACATTTTGTGTCATTTGGTATGTGCAGGTTAAGGAAAGAACCTCAAGTGAAAACTCTTACTATGGATCCCATGTAATGGAATATGGGGACATCCCACTTAGCAAAGACAATCTGTATATGTATATGGGTACAAACCCTGCAAATGATAACTTCACTTTTATTGATGGAAATTCCCAATTGCCATCACTGAAAGGTGTTAACCAACGTGACGCTGATCTTTTACATTTCTGGCATAAGGTTTGTCTAGCCCTAACCTTGGTATTTCCTTATTTAACAATTCATGTCAGTAGATTGGCTAGTCGGCGGCCTGTAGGTCATGTTTTAGTACCAGTTGAAATGGGCCAGGTCGGATTGGTTGACAATAACACTTTTTGTCCATTTTCCACATGTCATGAATGCTTTAATTATAGTAACAAATCCATAATACCTTGAATTCTTGAATAAAACGACTTGAATGAATTAGAATCAACATTAGACGACTTTCTACCTTTTTGACTTGTTTCGGCTAATTTTTTTATTCACCCGTTTAAGATAAAACACAACCCGAATGAACTCTTTAATATGTAAATGGGTCTCCAGTGTAGTTCACTGATATCTTTGTTTTCCTGACAGTACCAAAAGGCTCCAGAAGGATCTGATAAAAAATCCGAAGCTCAACAAAAGTTTGCTGAAGCCATGTCCCACAGAATGCATTTAGACAGCAGTGTAGAGCTCATCGGCAAGGTATTATTTGGATTGAAAAAAGGTCCTCAGGTACTTAATAAAGTGCGATCTTCTGGGACACCTCTAGTTGATGACTGGACATGCCTCAAAACATTCGTAAGTTCGTTAAACTTAAAAGTAACATATTGAAGACTATACTTTCTAAACTTAGAAGGATGAAAATTGACTTTTAATTTGTTCTCCTTTATGTGTGTAGGTAAGGACATTTGAGACACATTGTGGATCGTTATCACAATATGGTATGAAACATATGCGATCCTTTGCTAATTTATGCAACCATGGAGTCACAAACGTGCAAATGGCCGAAGCTTCATCACAAGTGTGCACCACCTTCCCATCAAACCCTTGGAGCTCACTTAGCAACGGTTTCACAGCATAATGTTCTTGATCACTCAAAGACCGGTGGACCCGTATGCTTAAATTGTTTCAAAATCATATGTTTGTGGTTTCTTAACTGGCCTTTTAACAATATGTAGCTTCTTTGTATATAGAGCCTGAAGCTTCTCCATATAATAGTACTTTGATCCACCATGAAACTTATATTATTATATGTATGTAAGTTATAGTCTTTCAGGAATGTTTATTAAAGGATGGTTAGATTAGTAGGTCCAAGCCCGTTTGTAAGCTTAGGGTCCGGAAAGTTTATCTATGGTTTTCCATGTTGCATTGTACTATATTTACTGTCATCAATAATAATATATCTACGGGTTTCATTGTACAACATAGTACCAGAGCCATCATGTATGCAGATCCTCTCTTCACCACCGTAGTCATGATAATTCACGGTTCACCCCTTTGCTATCAAATGCCATTTCAAACTTTTGCATTAGCTTTATTTTTATTATTTCCTTTCTTTTGTGGTGTCATGTGGTTGGTTAATCGTCACCACAAGAAGCAGAAACGTTTATAAATATATCAAATCCTTTTGGTAATTTTTTTGTTTATTTCTCTTTAGTGTTTTATTTTCCAAAGTTAATGGCTTTTTGTTCCAAATCTTCTTTTCTATAGTTGTCTTTTCAATTTGGCACATCAACTTTCTTTAAAAAATGGCTACTTCTTATTTTTCTTTTCAAATGCACCATCTGGTTCTTGCATCTAACATAATCTTTCTTAACACTATCTATCACTTCTTTTCTACCTTAAAAAAGATTCCTTGTCAATCCAATTTTACATTCTATGACTCGGTTTTTTTTAGTAGCTTCCTGATCAAATTTTATAAATTCATGTCCTTTTTAATATCCTTTTGCCTGAATTTCATTCTCTTTGTTGCTTCTCATACTTTCAATCTTCAATCTCTCTTCTAGCCCTCGATTCTCACCTTGCTTTCAATAATTCTCTATTACATGTTAAGTTTCCTCTAGCAACGGATTGCACAACAAACAGATGAAGTTATTTAAAGGATTACAAATGTTTCTACCGGTGCAGTTTTGAAGAATTCAAGGACTTCACTATGGTTAGATTAGGCCCGAGCCCGTTTGTGAGTTTAGAGTCTATATAGTTTATCTAGCGTTTTTTATGCTGCATTGTATGTAAAATATCTATGAGTTTCATTGTTCAACAATTTTATCATCTTTGATATGCAAACCATGGCATGTATATTATAAATCAATTGCTGTTTTTACGTATTGAACGAAGGTTAAAAGCCAGCATTGTGTCTCTTACTCTCATTCATATTAAAAACTATCCAAAAATTAATATGCTGCATTATCTAAAAAAGTAATAAGCTGAAATTTTCATGAGACATCCTGAGACGGGAGTGCGTTTTGCATTCACAGATGCTAAGTGTTCATTTTCGCTTCCAAATTTCTTTTATTCTATTTCACGATCTCCTCATCCGCTCAACAGAATAGAACTTTTTATTATGTTTCAAGTCTAATACATGCTTTCTAGATTATAATTTTCGTTTCTAAAAGGGTTCATCTATGATCATAAAATGTATGTTGTACTTAAGTGAGAAACAATCTCATATGTCACTGTAAACATTAACAAAAGTTGAACAATCTCTTATTGATCATAGTAGACAATAAAATGTGAGACAATCTAATCTAATCCCAAAAACAATGTACAGTTAAAAGTACTCCATAATAGAAAATTCAGCATATATATTCCCCTGAACTAAACTTTCATTTTTGTCTCAACTTTCATTATTTCCTCTCAATAACCCAAAACTGTAAAAGCAACCGATAACAAAGCTTCCAAACTTCCCGGAGAAAACTTCCTTGCAAAAAGATGACAAATATCCGACGATTGACCGTTATAATAACAGTTTCTAGCACCACGAAGCTTCTTCATAAACTGTTCTGTTATATCGTACTTCCCAAAAGTTGCCGGATGGGGCCCACCTCTAGACCAATCAACCCAAGTTAAACTTCGGTTGGCAATCAACTCTGGTGCTTGAATACTCAACATGGTTGGAAAATAATGTTCATCAACGTAGCATGCAGGCCGGCAATGCTCTTTGAATACCGGGTAGTAAGTTGTGTCGGATATGATGAGGTATGCCAGATTTCGGTGTATTTCAAACCATTGGGACCCTTTTCGCCATTGTGAGAGTTTGACTTGTGGGGACATTCTGTAGTTGTAGCGGCCTCGGCCCACAGAGCTTGGGTCATCGAATGCACCCATGAAACTGTGTTCGGAGTTGGTGATGTATCGGTAGGTCAGTGTGAAATTGTAGAGAGGTATGCATGATTCGGATAGGAGGACAAAGTACTCGTTTGAGATATCGAGTAGGGCATTTGCAATGAGACGACGCTCTGCATCACACATGCTCATTGTACCCCATTCCACTACCTAGTGATTATGTGATATAGAATAATTTAAGAATCAAATAATGAACCATAACAAAAGAAGTGTAGAGGGATTAGTATTAGGACATGCTTGATTCGTTTGACAAGGTAGATTATAACTACAACTTGAAAATGCAATAATCAGGTAATCAGTGTCATTAAGCAATTGTAAACACTTTTTAGTTGGTAATAAACAAATGATTAATATCTAAAAGGAGGGAAGATGATATTCTTGTGAGAAAACAATATATGGAGTACACGAGATGGGCCTAAAAGCTTCTCAAAAAATGGATACCAAGGTTTGTTTACCATTTCATTATCAGTTATCGTCTCAACAAGCAACACACTATTTGACCCGTTAAAAAACTGATTATTAAGATGCCTCAAAAAAAAAACAGAAATAGTATGTAACTTGCAGAAAGGTACCTGACTTGGAATTTGTCTCCCATGAAAAACAGATGTTGGTTCAAATTTAGCTTCATATGATGGAAGTGAATGAATGTAAATTGAATATTGACCTTCATGTCCCTTAAAGAACCTCTCCCATAATGGAGCCAATGGCAATGGCCCTTTAGTTAAAAACATAAAAGCAATCTTTGGAACTCTTGTGAATGGACAATTCTTCAATTCTGGCACCAATGAAGCTCTCCAGAATAGCTCTTTATCACTCATTGTATGCATCAGGTTTAAAGGAGACTCAATCCAGTGATCAAGATTTGTCTTTGGTTGTTCTTTGAGATGGGCACATGGTTGTGAAATCGGAACGGATGAAATTAATGTTGTGGTGGTAACTGAGGTTTGACGAGTCATGTATATAACAAACAAGGAAAGTGAAAAACATAAAACTATAAATACGAAAAGCAACTGAATTACTCCTTGTGGCAAAAGCCTAGAATGGTTTGGTTTTGGTACATTTGTAGCATTTGGGTCTTTTCCTTCCTCCATTGTTAACAAATATCAAGATTTGCTTGTGAGTATAATTGTATTGTAGCTCATTAAATCCTTGGACACCTTTCTTGCACCCTGAAATGACATAACAATTTTGAGAATTTTTTTTTATAAAGCAATAATATTGAAGACTTCTTAAAAAATAAGCACCTTAAAACCAGAAACCAAGTGATGAAATGATCATACAACTATTCTTGCACCCTAAAGTCTTAATAAAGGAAAACAAAAAAGAGTGATAACGGAACCTCTGAATAACAATAAATTTTAAACTAAACACCAAAATGAAAGGGGCTTTTATATTGGCAAAATCAAACTGATTTCGATCATGTGAAGCAGGAAAAACCAAAGTTCATAAAACATACTAGTTACATAAACAGTCAAGATCATATGATACACATCAACAAGGAAACGACACAAGTTTCGCTAAATATCACGTTACACAAAATAGATTAACAACATACGATGATATGGGTGGTTCAACGCTTCAACACCTCATGCTAGCCTTAGCCATGAATGAAAAACAGCTTCCGATTCACTAGAATGAATACCCTCGACATCTCAACAATCTTGATTACCTCCTAGCTAGAACCTATGTAAACATGACAGCTTTTCCAACTTAGAAAAACACAACAATAATTAAGAAACTATTTGAAGTAATATACTAACAGTATCATAGAAAGATGAAGAAATAACTGGATTAGGCAAAGAGATATTTTCAAGAACATACCATAATGGAGGAATATAAAACTTGACCATCCAATAATATTAAGTATACCAGTTTGAATTTTCTTCAAGGAAAGTTGATTGATCAAATGACTCGTGACATTTAATAGACAAAGAGTGAAAAAGACATCGTCCACAACTGTAGGGAATATTTCAAGAAATTTAACAAGAAGAAAACAACAAAATGGTTTGTAACTTATGAAATGGGCGAGAAAATCCAAGAAATGTGGTCTGATTTTTCAAGAAATCTTTAGAATTCCGCCCACCACCACATTACAGTTTGGAGCATAAATTCCTCCTAAAATTCTTAAGAATGCCTTTTAAAGAGAGTTACTACTTTTTTGGGGTCATAATGTTAAGGTTTTAAAAGATTTAATGATGGATTGACTCATTGACCATACATTCAACAAGATTCAAATTCATGAGCAAACGTTTACTACTTATTAAACGACTATAATTAGTAATTACTACTTTATGCAATGAACAATTAAATCAAAGTAAAACAATGAAGTCAGGATTTGGTCAAACAAGGAGGAGACCATAGAATGAGTCTTTTTGTGTTTTATGTTACAATCGTATCGGAAAAAGCTATCTGATTCGACTGTCATGATCAGTAAAACATGTATTGTAATAATTTCTTGACAAATCGATAGGGAAGTGTATTCATGTATTAAGATTCTTATAGAATCATGTAAAACAGTGATCAACTTCATTATGCATTTTTAGGCGAAATGCTTGCTTGCTTGCCTCGATTGTAAGTTAAATTATCTTTGTTTAAGAGATTAGGCAAAACTATGAGTTAGAAAACACAAGTTTCTTCACAATTTAGTCATTAAACCATCCAAAAGTATTACGAAACCTTCATGAACAGAGTCTAAAACCATAGTAATAGCTTAAGATTAGCAAAAATGCTGAATAAGGTACATTCACAAAATCTAAATTGACTAGTAAAACTTAAGGGCACCATGGGCTTCTACCCGGACCACCATAATAAAATACAGGGTCAGCAACATAATCAACCATATAAAAAATGTCATAGCAACGATACTCGTCTACAACAGCATCAGTCCATTCAGGTATCATCAAAGGCTCCGAGTTTTGCTCAACCCTCATGCGTTTCATAGTCCCACAATCCTCAGCAAAAGCCATAGGAGTGTTGCCATTGCCCATGTATGTAGCCGTATGGGGATGAGTCTTGACTCTCGAGCTATAAACCTCACCACCCCACTTGACCAAGAGGCCCTGGTACTTTAATAACACAAAGAGCTCGGCAGGCCAGTACCCTATGTTGATATACTCGCCATAGTTCACCCACCAATTGTTTGTTTTCGGATCCTGTTTATTAAAATAAACTTATTAAAACCACTTTTTAAGTTGTGTACATTTTTTTTTTAAATATTATCACTAAATGAATACTTTAGGTCAACTTTTTATAAGGAATGGTATATCTGCATTTGAAAACTTAGTATATGAATACTGAGACATGAATCGCAATAATGAGTAAAACTGTAAATCACATCCAAATGGTAGTTAGGGACCTTGTAAATGTATACAGTGATTTGGTATGGCAAGCCGTCAGGTTTAGAGACGGGATAAATTGCTGCACCAAGAGCTATCTCATTGTTAACTTGGACGAACCCGGGACACGTGAGGTCAAAGCAACCCGTGGTCCTTGAGCCATCAGCCTGACAAAAAAAAAGCACAACTTTATAAAAGCTGCATTTAGGAAAATATGAATAGAGTTTGCTGACTAAAAAAACTGTACGTGTAGTAGATTTCACAAAATATATGTGAAATGAATGAGTATAAAATTCTTACTGTCCAATAAACGTATAAACGAGTTTCATGATCACCGTAAACGCTTGGATTTACCTGAAAAAGTATAAACATAATAAGAGTGTTAACTTGAGGACCACATAACATTCATAAACTCATATTCCTGAAAAATCTTGTACTGGTACAATTGTGAACTGTGTCGTTGTATAGTTATGTCTAAGATATGCCTATGTATTGATGAGATGCTTTCATAAACTAACAACAAATTCATCTCAATGTTCCACATTACTCATTTAGCTTAAGTATGCCCTGTTTTGATCACTATAATTAGTCACAGTGTTTCATTTTTGCCATTCACCAGCGACTAATTTGTGACATTGAAAAGAAAATGCTAATTGTTGACATGAAAATCAAAATTAACATTTTCTCAAGAACGAAAGATAAGACTTACCGCCCATCCGGTTTCAACAGCTTCAAATGCATTAAGAGCACCAGTTTGAATAACGACACGGGAGGTACTATACTCATCTTCCCTCTCAACATAAGGAGTCCACACTTTAATGTCGACTTTGGCCCCGGAATAACTGTATCCCTCAGTCACTATCTCCGCCACCTACTTGTCAGAAAAATATACATATATCATCTCACATTACATCTTTATACTAATACAAACACGACCTTTACAGCTTTTTATTAATGATGATTACTTTATAATGAGATGGAAATGTGCATCACACTCGCATGAAGCCAATGTTACCTCTTGTTTTTTAAGGTAACACATATTATGTGTCAAGTATTGGACAAAGAGACTACAATATCTGAGAGATGAATAGATTGCTAACTTGTTTGATTTTCATCTAAATGTCTAAACACGTATCAGAAACAAAGACAGCTCATGAACAAGTCCAGAGATATGACTTTAAGATACCCTTTTTTTTCAGCATTTTGTTTTGACAACCTTGGTACAGAGTTTCTTGTTCCGAGCAAAAATAATTTCGTAACAAAAATAGATACTACTCACAAAGTATAATGTACATGTTAACATTCTTTTTTCATGCTATTACACACGCACACACACACACGATTGATACATAATGTACGGTACATGTTAACAACGCATAGATATATGATGGGTTGTGCAAATTAGAAGTCGGGTTATTCAAATTATGGTAGCTTTGATTATCCATGATGAAACCTAGATTGTAATTTTGGGAATAAACAAGTAGTATGCAACTTCGAAATGTTTGGCTGTTAAACGAATACGATTTGCATGCTATCACAACTTTGTTACTTCTGATAATCTATAATGAGACTAATAGAGTCATAGAAGAAATATCAGGACACTCAATTATGACCAATGGATCTGAGATAAAGTTCAATCACAAACCGAATGATTGAGCAAGGAGTTTATGGCGTACTTCAAATTCGCCTCTTGACTCTTCGTTTCACTAGGTTTCTTCATCCCATAGGACTGCAGGTTGCCTTTGTGTAGAGAACGCTTTTGAGTTCTTCGTATCGGAATTGTTCCTTTTGGGCAACTTCCACTTTTTTGCCATCTTTGTGATGTGATCGTCATTGCATTGTCTTCCTTTTTTGTACCTTCAAATACTTTTTTCATCTTGGTATCATCTTCCTTTACAACTTTTGTAGGCGCCATCTAATGAAACACACATGATTTTCAGCTACAACCACAAGATCTTTCTAACTATATGATATTACCAAATTTAAGAAAGAGCCTATAAAAGGAATTCCATTAGAGTTTAGTAAGGAAGAAGAAAAACCTGAATAATGTGGTCCCTTAAAGCCAAATGCTTAAAAGCGGGTTGTTTGTAGATATCAACACAATCAATTATGTCTCCATCTTCACTCTAGATATGCACATTGATACACAGCATTATTAGTACACACACGCACACATCTCAAGTCTTTTGAGTAACTCTGTCAGTTAACTATCTCATGCACCATACAGTGATACATAGCATTATTCTAGGAGAAGATGCATGCTAAATCTTACAGTATATAATATAGTTTTGTCTATACAGGAAGATGCATATGAAGATGTACATGTAAAAGCGTTGACTGATTCTTGTTGCAATTTTAGGCACTGGTATTTATACTTATATAGTTTTTTCACATTAATAAGAAGCCCTCTGAAGGTTCATCTGTGATTTAAATATGAGATCATACTGATGTTAATTTCTAGTTTGAACCAATGATATTCAAGGACATAGGTGTAAAATACAGTGTGCGAGTTTTAGCCGTTAAAAAAACTCTAAATTTTTAGATGACTTTAAAAAGTGAAACAAGGGTATAAAAATCAACTTCTAAAAGGTTTAGAATCTACCAGAATGCTTCTGACTTTATGCCTTTTGGAAAATGCTGTTTTTGTTGTGGTAGTCTCATTCAAAGGGTTGCTGTCCTCCACTCCACCACAAGTTATGGACCAGCAAAAGTATATTCCAAATGACACAATTGCCCTGCAATTGAGTCCCATGTCATACAAGTTCAATGAAAGAAATAGGGAGAGAATGAAGGCTATTTTGGAGCACAAAGAAGAGTTTTGTGAATGGAAGAAAACTGAGAAATATCAAGTGGTGTTATGTTAGTTATGCATGATTCAACTTCTAAATCATTCAATTGACATTTTTTCTCAGGTTGAACATAGAATGGATGTAACTAACCACAAATCGGCACCATCTTATTCACTTACATATTGAGTTGGTCGTTTTAGTAGCAATTGAATTGAGACCTAGGCATCACATGTTGTAATATTTTTAACTTAGAGTACTAGTTTACTTCTGGGGCGGTTTCAAGTTTTGCTCCTTTTATGAGCAATTGACACCCTATATGAATTTTATTAGATTCGTCTACTTTTTCATGATAATGAAGATAGTTTGCAGAATGTTAACTATCTGTTGTATGAAATAATGATTCCCTTTTAGCACGGCGACATGAAATATAGGATTCCTATGGCGTTATATTTCAACATACAGCAATTCTACATAATGCCTCCCGTCATGAACTTCTAAAGATAATCTCATCATCAAATTAGAATCAACAGAAACATTTCATTATTAGAACAAATAAAGTAATTTCTATATAGATGAAAGACTATAGTTTGTATGCTTAAGCTTTAATTTGCCATCATGTATCCAACTTCAAAACACGGCCTACAAAAGAAACTTCAGCAAGCATTTTTACAAGATCATATCATGTCATGATTTTGCATATATATACACATCCTAGAGTATTTAACATTAAAGGCAAAAGTTACAATCATAGAAATGTAAAGTACACACCATAATGCAAACACGATCTACCCGGAATCATATTGCTTTCTTTCTTCTTGTATGGACTGGAAAATCCGTGCTACAGAAGCAGTTGCTGACCGAGCGTTATGAGGTACAACTCTAATAACCCTTGCAGGCCCCGCTGTTTCAACCCGAGCTGGTTCAGGAACAGGACTAGGACTTGGACCACGAGGAGAGGTTGGAAAAAGAGGAAGGGCATTTCGGTCTTTCCTTTTATCACTTCGACTGCTTGCAGTACTGGCTTGTACCTCGGTATCTTTGGACGTAGCATTTAACTTGACCACAGTCGGAACAGTGGATCCCATTTTATCAACTGGAACGTTACTCGAGCCTTGCCGTTGCAGGTTCAAGGGGCTAGGGTTTGTTGGTTCACACCTGGTGGGAGTTGAAACTGATGGGTTCATCATTTGCATACCATAAGCAGGGAAGTAGCCATGACTAGAGGGAGGTGGAGGGGGAGGAGCGAAAGGGTGAACCCCGGTGGACCCTTCGTAATGATGTTCAGAAGGTGGGACACCATAGTTTGGAAAATTGTGTCCTGTTCAATATTAAAAGTTCCAGTATCATCTCAGATATTGCGTTTGAAAAGCAATTATTGCAACTCGAATTAGAAGTTTAGAACTTGTATAAACTAATAAGTTGGTCAAAGCTAGGGATGCTCAAGTAATTCTACATTGATATAAACCCTTCCATAATTATAATCAATTCAACATGCCCTATTTTGAATTTTCAAATCACAATAATCCTTTAAAACGCACATCCAAACACCCATGTATGGTAAAAAGGGTGAAACAATGGGTCAAAACAGGTTTGCTGACCCCTGAATGATTTCTAATCCTTTTTTTTAGATGGATAACATGCTAAATATGATTACAAATTTAACCATTTATAAACATGAGAGGTATTTCTGCATCCGGATACGCTTATGATAACATGCAGCAAGTTTGGCCCATTTCCTTTTTAGCAAATGCTTCTGGATAAAACATAACCGAAATTGACCAATTTATTAAATATACAAGTCTAATTTACCAACTCTAATACATGGGTTGCTGGTGTAGTTGCAAAACTTTCAAGAAACACAAATAGGGATTAAGCTGGAAAATAGCAACGAACTTTTTCAATTGTACCGATTTGGTACGTGAACTTTTTTTTGTTCCACTTAATGTAACGTACTTTCATGTTTTGTTCCAATTTGGTACGTGATGATGAAGTGTCACGTTATAAATGGTGACCTGTGTCAGACTTTCAGGTATGACACGTCATCATCACGTACCAAATTGGAACAAAACATGAAAGTGCGTTACATCAAGTGGAACACAAAAAAGTTCACGTACCAAATCGGTACATTTGAAAAAGTTCGTTGCTATTTTTCAGCTTAATATAACACGAACTTTATGAGAAGACCCAAATTCAAAGGGAACGTACCAATTATGGGTGGCATTGATACAGGTGGTCCGCAACCACCATAAACCGGGCTCATGAAGCCGGGTCCAGGGTATGGTTTGTAGACAAGTCCTTCAGATGGAGTCATGACAGGAATCAACCATTGGTGTCCAGGTGGTGGATTATAATTCCAAGATCCCATATTTTGATCAGATGGTGGTGGCAATGGGTTCCCACCAAACGGTCTGCAATTTGTTGTTTGGCTTCCATTTTTCACAGATGATAAAGATGCCTTGCCAACGGCATTCTCGGCCGAGAATTCCATGTCATCGTTGGGCTTTTCGATATCTGGCTTGTGCTTAGGAGTATTCGCAGTAGGTTTCAATATATATTCGATAGGAAGTTTTTTGATTGGTGAAACTTTTGGCGGTTTGGCTATAAACCCGTTGTCATCAACCAATAGATGAGGAGATCCAGCAATTAACCTCTGAACCTGTTTTACAAGATAAAGTTTAAATACTTCTTAGTTGAGTTTAGTTAAAGAGAATTGAAAAAGATCACATTTCAGCATTAGTAGACAAATTCAACCCATTTGCATGAAAACTGGTCAATTCTGGTTGTATTTCTTGAAAATGGGTCAAACGAAAAACATATGAAAATTGGCTCTGAATGAAGCGGGTCAAATATGTTAAAAGTGGCTTTTTGTTAACAGAGTTTACGCAATTAAATTTTAACAGGTTACAGTATTTACTAACAAAAACTCTAAAAATAATGTACAAGAAAATGCAGTCAGGTTTCGACCCACCAGGCTTTAAACCTGCATAAAAGTACCCCCTGTTGACCCATTACCCCACATAATCAGGTGTAAATGTTTGCTGGTAGAACTTAAAAAGGGAGGGGGGGGGGGCATTTCAAAGATAGTCCCTAAAGTAGAGGTGGCGATTTTTATCTATTTACTTATAGATATGGGTTCATTTGGGTTACATTTTATCAGGTCAAACAGGTGAGCAGCTAAAAAGGACACATGTAGTGTATTTTTAATGCATAAAATCTCATAAATCGATTCATTCAATTCCAATAATCAGTATATTTTTGGACTACTGAACCTTTTGTAATCATATATATTTGACACAATAACTGTAACAAAAAGAGATGGGATTTTTTTAGAGAAAAAGTATTCTGGGTCAACCCATACCGACCACTACCGAAACTACCCGTTTAGATCCGTTTCACAACCAGCCAGACCCTCCCAATTTGACATCTAAAGCAAAAGCATACTAGCATTAATTTTCAGGGACTGTAGGCAAAACACTGTAATAGTTCAGGGGTATTAGTTATAGGCATATAGGACCAGATACAGAGTTGACTTGACTTACCTTTATTAGTCGGTGGAGCTCAAACACTTGAACAGCAAATACTCTTTGTTGGCTGTAAAAAAAGGAATGCAAATGAGACATTCTCAAAAACACAATTGTCATATTATAGAAAGTTTGGTTCTTATTATGTATTCACAGGGTAGAATGTATCACCCTCATCATATATATTGCAACAATTTTAAATTTTCTCTTTGTGCAGAAATTCTATATCAAAATAGCACATTTGCCCACATATAAAGCGACACATGAAAAAACAGTCGATGCAAAACCGTAGTGAGGCTCAATATTCTTCAGGGTGAAACAGGGAAATCATGCGATTGTTGGAAAAATATGTACCAAGTGTGTATAATTGACTCAGAATTGACCCTAAGACATCACCAATACAATTTAAGCCCTCATTTTCAGTTTGGTCAAAATTTGTCCCTAAGTGGCATTTCATTTGGAGCTTATAAAGGTATAAAATTAGGTTTTATAAATGATCAAATGCAAATCAGGATTGTACTCTCCCCTTCTCGACATAGGAATCCAACAACACAAAAGTTCTGCTTTGTTGCAAGACTAGACACACAAGTTTAGGCTAAGATGGGCATCCTTAGTCATTTATAAGTGTGAACTCTTTTTTAAGAAAGACATCGTCAACAAAATGTCATTAAATGATACTGGATAATCCACATAAAATAATCAGCAGTTATAAAACAGGCAGTAGAAGATAGTGCTTGTATGCATTTGGTGGTTTAAAGTTGCAGGAATCAGATAAACGGATAATCCAGTATGTGGGCTTGGCAACTTATGATCAAGTGCAAAATTAATATATTAGATGACCAAACGATAATTTTTGCAGGAAAGAAAGGCATGTGTAAAGTGGAACTCCAAGCCTCTCAAACTACGTAAATAAGGTCAGTAAGTAAATTTTAGTGTTCCTTAGATGATCACTTTGTTGCAGCTGGTATCAAGCTGATTCAAATACTTATATTTACTCCTAAGTAATCATAAACCTAGGACCAGAATCTAGAGGCTGTTAACCAAATACTTCAACAATGTAATATTCAGATAATCAGTTCTAGAGAGCGCATCCAAACAGCAAATCCAAACCACCGTTGAATTGAATATCTTACTTGACAATAGCTCTTCTTGCCTTCCAAAAATGTTTTTGACCAATAATCCCAACAACATCATCAGGAGATATATCAACTCCGCATATTGAATCAACCATTGATGTCTCAGAAACAGCATCACCATTTGTAGCATCATTAGGGCTTCTCAACGGTTCTTCTTGAACCTCCCTTAAAGGGACTGAATTATTCCTATAACCACTAGCTTTACATGCCTCGTTTAACACACTATCACCCCACAAAGTATTATCGGCTTGCGAGTCAGCTCGATAGTCCCCTAAATTGCCATTATTTGAAGCATTTCTGTGACTAAAACTTGAAGACTCATTCATCTCCTTCAAGGGAAGTTTAATATTCTGTCGAGACGGTTGATTTGAGGCAGATCTAGTCAAATCTTGTGAGTTCTCTTTTTGAACTTTATTACTGTTTTGCTTAGCATTTTGAACATTCGATAAACGACCTGCAAAATGCGCACCAAAAGGGGTAATCTTTTCAATTTCTCTATTTTGATGATTTCCAATGCGATTTTGACTTGTTCCAGATTGTTGGTCAAAAATTGGGACCCGAAAGTCGTCATCTTCTTGTCTTCTTTTAGGTTCTTGTTGCACACGTTGATTGGTAGTATCAGGATGGCGACTTTCTGGGTTCCTGGTTGGGTGAATTGATGAAGATTGTTGACGTGGGGAAAACGTTCCACCCCTTTCATTCACGGTTCCCTAGAATCACATGACAACAATAAACTTATCAGTTTAAACCAAACTATTGCACATGTTCCCAAGACTAGTACTTTATAGGTATAATGAGATTGTGCTTTAAAAAAGCAATTTGATTAGCAGAAAGTAAAACAGCGTATGCACTGATTTTTATCACAAAAAACCGTTCTCATTGGTCATATTAGCTATTAGTTTGTTCCATAATCAAATTTGACTCGGACTCCATATAGTCACTATTTTCTTATCACAACTTCAAAAAAAGGAGCTAATTAGTATCTCATAACCAATTTACAAACCAACTTCCAAACACCAAAGCAATTGACGATTACTTTTTATCATAAAGTAAAACCTTACACTTGAGCTATATGCGAATACACGCATAGAACAAGATTTCAATATGCAACACTTCAAACTGAATCACAAATCACCATTCTTTTAACTCACCGGAGTTGAATATGTCGGCCCACCACCATTGAACCTCTGTGAAGGAATACTAAGCTGTTCATAAAGAGCCATTTTGTTCCTAGGAGGTGCTCTTGGACCTCCTTTTTCCGTATCATTCACATGAAGCCTTGGAAACATTGGCCCCATACTTTTATCCTCATCTTTCCCTCTTTTCATCTTCTCGCACCCCTTCAAAATTCAACCACATAAGTAAAACATCACAAAATCATTCTATAAAATCATAATTCCTACCATCTTCCTATTAGAGAACTAAACTTTGACCTAATTAAAAGTCAAAGAACTTGCTTTTCAATCTCAAATTTTATACAAAAATGAACCTTTTTATACTATAATTTTGTAACAAGCATAATATATTAAACAGCTACAATCAACAAATTTAATATACAAGATACAACACAAAACAATAAACATACCTTAAATATCAAAAATCAATGATCCTTAACTCATAAAGATCACTAATTTCACAAAACCCCAATAATCATCACTCACCAATTTCCCCCAAATTGACCTTAAAAACCCTAATAAAATTTTTTACCTCAAAAATCAAATTAAACAAAAACCAACTTGTAATAAGCAAATTTAACAAAAACCCATATCTCAAAATCTATTTTTAATCACAAAAACCATGAATCTTGAACCCAATTGTGATGAGCAAGAAGATGATAAAAAAGACAACAGAAACTGATGATTCTAGAGATAAAAATATGTGGGGTTGTGATGGATTGTTATTTGATGAGGGAATAACATAAAAAAAATATAAAAATTATTGTGAAATATAAATTTTGAAGAAATTGTGAAAAGTGCAGAGCAAAGTGGACCCAGAGATTTTTGTAGATAGATGAGAATCTTGAATGCAGTTGTAATCAGACTATAAAATATGATTTACCTATTCATTTTCATTACTATAAATGAAAAGAAAATATATTAAAAATTTAGTGTTTGAAATGGACCTTTTTTTTTAAAAAATTATATTTGAAATGGACCTTGATAGGAATGGATTTGAGGAAATTTGGTTTTGGAGCATTTATGGGTACAAGTGGAGCCACGTAACACAAAATGATAAATGTAACATGAAATTTGGTTGTATGTCATTGGATCTTTTTGTGAAGGAAAAATGAATAATTTGGATCAAATTTATGAAGTTTTTTAATATAGAGTGAATTTAACTTGGTTTTCTCAATTTGTTATGCTTGAATGAAAAGTAGGTATTATTTTGAAATCGGTACTGTTGTGGTTTGGATTGGATTAGACTTTTTGAAAATTGTGATTAAAAAATTGTAGTTGGTTTTGCTCAGCTATTTTGAAATCGGTATTGTTGTGGTTTGGATTGGATTAGACTTTTTGAAAATTGTGATTAAAAAAATTGTAGTTGGTTTTGCTCAGCAAATTCGTATGATCGATTTTATATGAGAGTTTTAACGTTTTCTTAGACAAAGATGATTTGACATCTTAGGCTACACATAGTAAGTTGTCAAGTCCGGTCAACTGGTCGGTTGGAGTCGGTCACCCATTGTGGCGGCTACTCGGTTGCAATCGGTTAGGGGAGGAATAATTGGCGAACTAGTTCGTGTAGACGATCTAGTTGGAAACACACGTACTTTTAAAAAATTGTACTATTTGACATTAAAAAAAAAAAAAAAAAAAAAAAAAAAAAAAAAGCTTGGTCATCATTTGTGACAACTAGGTCGCCATCGAGTTGTCGGAGAAAAAAAACTGATGTGGTGGTGGTGACCTAGGTCACCACTGTGCATAGCCTTATGCCAGTATAACTTTACACATGCCGTTCAAAAATAAATAAATAAATAACTTTACACATGCGATCATTACTACTTAAAGGAATTCACGTGAGGTGTCTCGACAAAGACACTCCAATATCAACAATATTTTACCAAACAATGTTATATGATATAAGCTCAAGCTCGTACTAAAAACTCCAACTAATTATATCCTAACAATTCTTATTTTTCACAAGGATTTTTTCTTACTTTTTTGTTGCTTTTCAAATTCGAATACAACTCTTTTTACAAATTTTCAATAGTTTCACCTTTTTTTTTACTGGAAACAAGATATTTATAACTTTTCAACCATATATAATACATTTTATTTATAATTATACATTAGAGTGGTTAATTGTCAAAGTTAGACAAAACACATAAAATCACGAGTGATTTCTACACATGTGATTATTAATAAATGTAATCTTTATCACACATGATTATAAAAGTTTCATAAATAAACTGCTATAATCTAAAAGTTCATATAAAATGTGTGATACATGACGGGAAAGCCATGTATGTGTATTTTCTATTGCAAAAACAAAGAAACTTCTTGATTTATACACGGATACTTATGCCAATTTTAGTATAGTTATTAATTATTCAAACTTCCAGATTAATAATAAATCACATGTGATATGTTATGCGAACTTGAAGACTGGAAAAAAATGTAAAAAAAAATCACATGAGGTGACTCGACAAGGACACTCCACTATCAACAATATTTTACCAAATAATGTTATATGGTAGAAGCTCAAACCCAACTAAAAACTCTAACTAATTAAATCCTAAGGATTCTTATTTTTCACAAAGAAAGATCCTTTTGAGACTTTGATTGGTGCTGAAAACACAGTCAAGCTTAATCACACGTTGGCCACACTTGTGAATGGTAGCAACCGTAATAAACTTAAACCGCCGAAACCAATACAATGAAGATCGGAGAATACAATGAATTCCGGGTCGTTAAGTCCACTGGAGACTCAATGGTGTGTAAACACTGATCGACGATAGAATGATCACTAATGATAGTGATCGATGAGGAATTGGATGGATAATTACACTATTGAAAAAGTTTATAAAATAAAGCGACTTAAATACAAATTAAGAAAATTAAAAGATAAAATATATTAAATAAACGCTATCACTATTTTTACAATGATGTTTTGTGATTTTATAAAACAAAATAACTCAAATAAACTATTTTAACTAAAACGTAAACTTAAATTATCTAAAACGTAACTTAAAATGAAACGTCGTTAAGTCTAAAAATTACGCGAGTCTTGTAAAAAACGTAAAATTTATGAAATAAAAGTCCTACAAGTGTAAAAACAATTTTATTACGTACTATATGACAAAAGAAAATTTTAGAAAAAGATTTATATTTTTAGACTTTATATTTTTTATTATGAATTAAATAAGATTTTACACTAATTAAATGTTTAAAATACTAAAACTATTTAGAAAAATCAAACTTTTTATAAAATACTTATTAATAATACAAAGATAAGAAAATTGCAAAAGAGGAAAAAGCTGGCTTAAATAAGCTACAAATAAGCTAATTAGTTCGTATAAGCTTAATAGACAAAATGGGGTTATGTATTTAATTGTGCAAAAGATAACCAAGACAAGTCCCAAGGGCGCTGGCTATACAGGTACACATTAACACTCTCAAAGGTGGGAGGTCTCAGGTTCGAGCCTGCCTCCCCACCTTTTTGCTAACTATTTTTTTTTTAAATTTTCTTTTACCAACTTATTAAACACAATGAGATAAGCACTTTTTAAAACTACAACTTTTCACAAAAACCTCTAATAAGTACTGAATAAGCTTAATATCTTAACAGTTAACAAGAAATGGAAAATAAGCACAAGATTTTAGCTAAAATGGCTATTAAGCTAAAAAAAATAAGCAAGGTGTAAACTGAAAATAAGCTAGCCAAATGGTTATAAGCTAGAATGACAACTAAATAAGCATAATAACTGATAATAAGCACTAACAAGCTACAATAAGCACTGGTCTATCTGTTGCACAGGGGACTTTTCAGAAAAGGGTAGTCAAAAGAAGCTAATGAATAAGCTATTAATAAGCTGATTAGAAGTGAAATACTATTTTTCTAATTTAGTTAAGCAGCTAAATATTACTATCCCAAAAGCACAAACTCTAGATCCTAACAGTAAGATCACAATGAAATTGTAAATTTTATTCAAAAACTGACATTGAAAATTTTTGACTTTTGACAGATTTTGATACTTTGACTAAAATGAACTTTGAGCCTAATTTATGGACTGAGCTTGATGTTATATGATGAAAGGAAACTAATGCAAGCTAATTCTAAGATATTTAAACACAAAACAAGATTTTGTTTTATAAAATCCAACAGATAGCTAATTAAGATGCAGTTGAGAATAATTTTGACTTTTGATCTTTTAGAGCACAAGTTTATGACTGGAATGGTTCTTAAATGACTAAAAAGATGTAACCCAACTGATCTTAACTACTGCTTAGCCCTCTAACACATTTCTGCTACAAAATCCAAACACCCCTTTCCAATACTGTTGTGTAATCTACTTTAGCTAAATCAAAATTACAAACTCATTTTAACTTCAAAACAGATTCATTACACCTAAATAAAGCTATATGACAGCAATAATCAATACTTATAACAGAACAATCACTACTACTCAATTAAGCTAAAAAGTGAGATTAAGTCTCAACTTACAAGATGTCCAGCCACTATGGCTTGCAAATCAGCAAAAGTACCACTAATCCTAAACCATTTTCATCACAAAATCAACCCAAATAACTCTGATTCTACTCATTTCCAGCTCTGCATCATTAATTTAATTCCACAGTTGACTTTTGTTGACTAGGATAATTTTGAGAATAAGATTTGAGTAAGGGACTTTCTGAGTAAATAATAGGCTAAAGTGAGCTTATAAAAGCTTGCATAACATCAAATACAAACAACATTCATATAAACTTGAAATTTCGAACTTAAAATTGCATAAGTTTAATTCGTACTTGGAAACTGAAATTGAATACTTAAAAAGTTTTATAATATACTAAAATTACATAACAAAGTACTTGGAAATTTAAATAACACTGAAATTTAAAAGAAATTTACTAGTCGACATTTTCTAAAACTAAAGCTACACTACTCTCCCTCCAAGCTTCTCTTTCCTCTCTTTTTATAACCAAATGTGCTTCCACTTGTCCACTGAGAAAATCCCACTTAAATTCTGAGCCATTGGATGAGTAGGGTGCATTTTGGCCATTGGATCATTTTGGCGGGAAAGATATATATTGCACTGGTGGGGGTTGAGTATAGGGAAAGGATGCATTAAATGCATCTTGTTTTGTGTTGAGGTGGAGGGGACAAGGGGGTTGAGTATGTGATGGTGGAGGTGAGGTGTGTGAGTGATTTCAGGGGTTTGGTGAAGAAGAAGAAAAAAGGGCGCGGGGTGATTAGTTTGACTGAGGGGTTTGATTATTTGACCGGGTTGGATGGGAAGGGATTTGGGTTTGGACCGGGTTGGATGGGTATTGGGCTTGGGTTGTGTTAGCTTGGATTGGATTTGGATAATTAATAAAGGGATCCGTTTGGTATTAGTAGTAATACAAGGACTAGAGTTGTAATTCGACCAAACTTGAGGGACTGAACTTGCCCATTTTCCAAAGGTATCAAAAGGACCAAACTTGACAGACTTTGATAGTACAAGGATAAAATTTAATCATTTTCCATTTTAAAATATCCAAGGACTAATTTTGCAATTTTTCAAAGTTTAGGGACCTAAGTTGTAATTTTGTAATTTTCGATTTCAAGGACTTGTTTAGACAACTTAAGAATCCCATGGACCTTAAATGACATTTTCTTTATTTTGATATACCGGGGACCTGTTTTTGACAACTTTTGAAACTTGGGGACTAAAGCGCCAATTTTGCAAACTTGATACGTTTTCATCGATTTTGATCTTTTGCATTTAAAACACATAAAACTCGATTTGTGATATTTTCATCATTTTGATGCATTTTTGAGTGTTTTCAGATGATTTTGCAGTATAGATTGTACAAAATGATGAGTATTTAGACACTCATCAGACTTCATCATCAAAAACATTGCTTTTATTTAACTAGAATTATAAGTGGTCCGGTAGTAAAAAAGCTACAATTTCTTAAAAGGGATAATGTATTTCACGATTTAACTCATTTAGTTTTGTATCTTAAAACTTTCTTTTGACATTGTAAAATCTAAAAATATATGTGAAAATAAATGAATACCTCACTAACTAATGTGATGACATTTTTGTATATTTGATATAAAAAAAAGTTCATTTACATATTGGTTCACATACCAAGGGACTAATCTTAATTATTTTATCAAATAAAATGCCCACTTTCACCTTGATGCGGCGGTTGCAACACCGAAGTTCTACAACCCCCTAAATAGTGTACCTATCGTTGTAGTGTATTAGGTAAGTCCAGAGATTGATCGTTCTCTAGAGGAATAACAAGTTAGGATGTATGACGAATGATCTAAAGTCTGAAAGAGCCTGAGTGGTGAAACAATCAAATAACACAACAATCAAGTGAAAACCAATTGGGCTAGCTCAGTTGGCCACAAAGGTCTGCTTAAGGTACCTTGGCAGGAGGTGTTACCACATGCGAGAAGTCTCGGGTTCGAGTCTCTCCGTGGAGGATTTTCCTCCTGGGTGGGATCTGTGTAGGTTCTGCCCCGTAGATGTGTCGATTCAAGGCTGGCAATGACTACCTTCTGGGTAAGTATTGTGGAATCGAATCACTAACTATAGTATTGTACTAACTCACCGTTAATAAAAGATTGAAATCACGATATATACTTGTTCAGGATGGGGGGTTTACCATCTATACATCCACTTGTGAATCGAAGACACCGATATTATTACTAAGTATAATCCTTATGATTGATTACAAACTATTATAACTTCACTCCACCGACATGCACAAAGACTGGCGCTCAATAAGAAGAGCTACTCCCAATGGTATTCCGCCCTCGAAAACCACCCACAAGAATATCGTGATTCAACTTAACCACTAAGACTATAAAGACCACCAAGAACTTTCCCGGAAGTATCAAACCCCACTAGATCAACACACGATCTAGGCTTGACCACAAGGGTACGAGACTTCTTACAACCAAATCGAATGAATGATAATTGATTGTTCAAACCAAGTCCTCACCTAACCTAGAGACTCGATTTTAGTAGAAAAGGTATAGAGAAGAATGTAGGTCACGTTCCCATCATTGCTTTATGAGTAGTAGGCGGAAATACTAGAGAGAGAAATAGTTTAGAGAGAGAAAGTGGAAGAAACTTGTATATTGATTATGAAAGTGAAATAAACAATGAACCAACATCTCACACAAGTGTGGTTACATGAGTATTTATAGTGTAACATAAGATAGTAGGTGTTGCCCTAGCAAGCCAACCCGTACTTTCGGTCATTTCTCAAAAGTTACCTAGTGTTTTAAAGTTATTTTGTATATAAATCGTTAAATTTATATTATTACGACGTTTTTCTTAAAAATTACACGATAATTATTTTATCACTCAAATTTCACAAGGAATGTATTTTTACAATTTTTATGATATCATTATACTCTATTTTGATCTACTAAAAATTTCTTTTACCAAAAATTTACCTAAATACACTAATATATAAAAACTTTACAAGTTACATTTAATTGCACATTCCACTTACACATATTTGACAAATTATTTACAAGTAAAAGAAAGAAAAAAAAAATTTACAAATCCTCCCCTTGCCGACAAGGGAGGTTGTCATTATGGATTGGTATGGTTCTTGATTGACTAGATTTATACATAATACATTAAGTCTTACTTATACATTTTTCTCATTCATTCTCCTCATAATTCTTCAAGTGTTAGCAAAAGTTTCTCTCTTGTTTCTTCTCCATTAAAACCGCCATAGAAGGGTTATCAAAGGATCATCCAAAATTTCTCAAGCAAGCATAAACAATCTAGAATCACACTCTTAATAAGGTTTTGAAATAAAAACCTAGAGTGTTTAGGCTAAAACCTTGTTCCTTGCACCTCATCATATTAACTTGTAAGCATATCATTTATATTTTCATATCTCCTTTTCATTTCATAAGTATCTCTTCATTTTGGTGCAAACATGCATGACTTATGTTGATTTATACCATTTTACATGATTTTAGAGTTATATATATATAAAGTCATCCTATAATTATCCCCTTGGTATATGTTGGTCTTGATGATGTTTAGGAACCCATGACACCCTAAGAAGGTGTATGGTAGGATTAGATTAGCTTTGGAGTTGATTTGAAGGGATTAGAATAGGTTTGGTGAGAAAAACTATTTTCGACTAGTATAAAATGTGTTCTGTCCTTGTTTTGTTTTTCTGGAAAATCCGACAGTAGGCACGAAATTTTGGCCTTGATATTTAGAAAATATACTTTAAAAGCGAATCCGTGGCAGCTTGAACGGAATAAAGCGGAGTTATAACGAAGAAGTTATGAATTTTTAAAGTTTGACGATTTAAATATATATTTTTCGAAATTTCACATACTATTTTTATCTTGTACGAGTCAAAAACGAGCCTTAAGCTTTACAAATTATTTCGACTTATCAAAAATATATTAGTATACTTTGATACTGAAGCTAAGGACGTATTATCGTGAAAACGGATTTGAAACGACTAAGATATGCGTTTTCATAAAATTGCCGAACTATTATTTTCGAAAAACTATATTATTTTACGAGACAAGTGTTACGGTAACTAAAACGACCATGTTGAGGGCTGTTTTTAGCTATGATGTAGAACTTTTGGAACAAATGTCTTCTAATAAAATCAAGATCACCAAGCATATTTTCAAAGCGACCAACCGTTTGTATAAGCGGAGTTGTAATAAATTATTTACGTTTGCTTAAACTTTGCGAAACTCACTTTTTACACAACAATTAGACAAAACCACCATCTTTAACCCTTATTATCTTTATGTTCGAGACCTTTATGTCGAAAACTCCTGAACTGAAACTTTTAGATTTTGATACAAGCTTTCCAAAACCGTCGAGTTCGTTTCCTAACGATCGACGTACACCATTTTACGACTAGTTTTTCAAAGCCATTTTTGTCACTTTCAAGAAATTTCCGACGACTTTATTTTAAGACGAAAAATGAAAATTTCACAATAAAATATTACGAAACCATTGTAGGATGACATTTTGACGTAAATACTTATAAAGTGATTTAAGAATGGTCAAGACGTCAAAAGAGTATTTTTCGACGATAAGTAATATTTTTCAAAACTTCATGAATGGTATAAATAACATACTGAAATGCATGCATATCATTACATCATAACTCATTACATATCATATCATTCGTAATAGGTCCAGTTAAAGTATCACGCTATGCCTCGATGTACTCGCTCTTGTCATCTTACAGTTTATCAAGTGAGTTTTCATAGCCCGTTTTACAAGTTTTTACATTATTTCAAACCTACGGGAGAATACATTGCACAACATTTTATTACGATACCAAGTATGTTAAATTCATTTACATTGCTTGAGTTACACGTTGCCGATTAAAGTCCCCACTTCATATGCATGAGCGTTAATTTCCTAGAAGCGTGTGTGGTGGATAGATCTATCGAGGGTGGCGCCTCCATCCGGGTTGGTGAATCCCAACTAGTCATACGGATGCATTTCATTCATAAACATTATTAGAGTTGTTTGGCAAGACACTCATTGGGGCATACATCGGTCGAGACTTGGTATCATGCGCTTAAGCAATTGTAACATTTTATGTGACATGATTGTCATACCTTAACATTTTATGTGACATGATTGTCATACACGATCTATACTTGCGTGAGTCGTATAAAACATTTACCAAACCTATGATTTCTCACCAACATTATTGTTGACCGTTTAGCAATGTATTTTCGTAACTAAGGCATATTCAACATGGCATGGTTAAGGAACCCTTTATAAGTCGCGCGTCGACTTACATCATTATACATTATGGCACTTTCTTTTAAAACCATCGTTTGGACTTGTAATATATTTATATTTCCATAAACTTTATAAACTTTGGGACCTATGTTGTAACTCGATTATTTTATTAAATCAAGCGATGTATTTTCCAAACGACACTTTAGGTCGTTCAATATAACTGTGATTGTGATGCTATGACAATCAATCCCTCAGAATTCCATTCCGGCTGCAAAAGCAGTAATTTGGGGTGTGATGATTGACATCGAGCTTGGTTATAGAGAACTAGGTTGCATCATTGACCTAGACTATAACTACATTATCATAGCATCTCATCATTTCATCATAAGTGCGTGTTCACTTTGCATGTGATTTATACGTACATTTTCGAGTTATTCACTTTCATTTCACAACATTGTCACATAGATGCCTTGAAATACCCATCCCATTATACTCACATCATTTTGACATGGAGAATGCCTTGTCGGTCCTATCATAATTTTAACATCGATTGACTCAACACCGATAACATCGGATGATGACACGAGACCTTTTAGGAGGACGAGTTGCACCTACACCATCACGAGTACTATTGATTCACGGTAGGATCGGGACAATTTTATCACTCGGTTGGGACGGATCATACCATTGGGTAGAATTTATAGGCTTAGTCCTAATGAACCTATTTTCTTAACTCACCACAAGGTTCCACCATCATCATCATCATTTCGAGCACCATCCGTACCATCGCATCTCATCTGCGATACTCATACACCGACTTGCGACTTGGGAAGCGTGCATGATTTGACACACCATTACCACCTACCACTATGACTATAGACACTACACCATCTCATGGGTTTGAGGACTGTGAGAGTTCTAGGACTATTGTTGTTAGACAGCCTACTACTCCTACACTTGAAACACGATTAGACCATCAACAGGAACAGATAATAAGTACCTTTCTAGCTAATGTAATCTTTATCATTTATTATCTCTACGATAATCACCACCTTGTTTATTTCATTCCTTACTCCAATTGCCTAATTTTCCATCATTTCACGACGATACATCACTATTTTACTAGGGGTTAGGCCAACTTTATCCTCGACCAATTAGTAGACTATTATTACTCGATAAGGTTCTCCTATGTATCCCACAAACCATCCAACAAATTTTATTCCAAATTATCCTACTACTATTTCATGAAATTATTTCACTTGATTTCATTTCGAACTATTTTATCACCATCTTAGAAACGTTGTTTCATAAAGTTTTAACGAAGTTGTTTTATTACCAACTTATCAATTGGTTTCATCATTTTATCAACTATTTAATATCCTCATGCGAAACGATTTTCATGTTACTCGAAAATCATTGAGCCATTATCTTACAAACAAAGCGTTGAATACCATCTAAAACTTGGAGGAACATAATACCATTTCAACAAAAACCAAGATCGCATCATTTGTCACGGATTATACATGGCCCGATCACCTATGTATAATTCGGAAGAATTATCATGAAAGTAACAAGCATCATTTCAAATCTCCTAAAACAATTCTCATTTAAAAGCAAAGTTTTATAATCGGATAAATCGTGCATAAACATTTCTTTTTGTTAACACTCTATAGATGATTACGCCATTTATCTCTCACTCAACTGATAAGTTAGGATTTGACGAATGACCTTTTTAGGAACGACTTCCTATACCATCCGTGAGGAGGATTCCTCGATACAAGAAAACAATGAAAGGATTTTGGAATTACCAACAAGGACTAGAACTAGGTGGTAGGATGATTCAAAACTCAACAAAAATCTTAAGACATCACGAGACATTTCGAACCACTATTTTGGATTAGAATCCAAATTATGCCATTTCATAAGTACTAACTAGACCGAGTTACAAGACTTAGTACTAATCGAATACACACTAAGCAACACTATAGGAATAAACCAATCCTCCTAATTGAGACTACAGAACATTTCATTAAACAAGGCTTCAACAATATGTGAACTTCCCTACAATGAGTTTCCATAAAGGAAAAATTTAGTTAAATTAAGGTTATCGATATAAACTTCCCTAAGGCATTGTGTTCTCTAGAAATTCCAAGTAACCTCACTTCTATATCAAGAGATGCCACGAGGTTTGAACATGTCGGACAATCAATGACTCCCATCTACAAGTGAAACTAGAACAAACATTCTTCGACATAGTGTGGTGATATCTATTTTCTTGCTAGCATGATAACAATATTAGTGATGAACTATTTTGGAAGAACTCAATATCGGAACAAATCTTGAAAACCAACCACTACACCACATCACTTAAATATTTAAGGTTTGTGACTTTACAACATGGACATGGAAACACTTCGATAATCAAACAATAAACATTTTAGTCATAGAGACTAAGCACCTTAGGCAAGTAAGACTCGGTCATGACATTCGATAGGACTAGAAGCGCGAGGAATCACAAACTGTTAACTATAATCTATTCTTTTCAATAAGGTCCTTTCCGACAGATTAACATTTTGAAATCTAACACGAGACACGTGGTATCAATTCAGTTGTACCTATTATAAGCTATTGATTTACCTTAGGCTGGCGGTCATTTCAGATTTCCATGGAACCTACTAGGACATGATTACCGCCTACTATCCTCAGCTCAATGGTTAGAGCGAGAGAGCAATTCCCACATTAGATAATATGCTCAAGCCAGTGTAACTTTCTAGAAATGGTTAGGCAAATCATTCCCCATCGACGAGTTTCTTTACAACAATAGTTAACTCATGAACCCATTGACTACACCAATTGAGACACTCTATGGTTGAGGTGTCAATCACTTAATTACGGGCCGAAATCAGGAAAGTCTAACTCACTAATCAATGAGTTATTTATGAAACAACAAAGAGATCATACAAATCAAAAATCAATTACAAATAACAACATATGGCTAGATAAGCTACGTCGATGTACGACGCAAAATATTGGAAGTATGTCCCATAAGCCGTAACCCATTAGAATCTCAAGTGGGCAGCAAATCGTGCTCAAAGACCGTCTTGGAAAGGCGTGGTACGATTTAGAAAAACATTGACGAACCGTCGACTCATATATCCTCACCTTTCACCGATGACATCATAGAACCCAACGATCGAATTCGTGGACCGAATTCCTTTTTGATGGGCGAATGTGACAACCCGTATTTCGGTCATTTCTCAAAACAATTTATGCCTTACAATTTCAACATTTATCGTAAACTAGGTTTACGTGTTTCAAATCGCGTAACCTTTGTGGTTTAGCGGCGAATTCATGATCATATCATCACGTACATTTCATATGGACTAAGTTTAGTCTACATTTCATTAACATCATTTGCATCACGTTAGTTCATCCATGACATTGCATTTCACCTTTAACGCGTAAAATTTATATTAAATAAACGTTATCGCGTGAGTTATTATTTTGTATATTTAATCCGTTACTTCTAAAAATGATCCCGATATATTTTTATACTTACATTTAGTTATAAAAACTATATTTTTAGTTACCTAGTGTTTTAAAGTTATTTTGTATATAAATCGTTAAATTTATATTATTACGATGTTTTTCTTAAAAATTACACGATAATTATTTTATCACTCAAATTTCACAAGGAATGTATTTTTACAATTTTTATGATATCATTATACTCTATTTTGATCTACTAAAAATTTCTTTTACCAAAAATTTACCTAAATACACTAATATATAAAAACTTTACAAGTTACATTTAATTGCACATTCCACTTACACATATTTGACAAATTATTTACAAGTAAAAGAAAGAAAAAAAAAATAATTTTTACCAAATCCCTCCCCCCTTGGCCGACAAGGGGAGGGTTGTCATTTATGGATTGGTATGGTTCTTGATTGACTAGATTTATACATAATACATTAAGTCTTACTTATACATTTTTTCTCATTCATTCTCCTCATAATTCTTCAAGTGTTAGCAAAAGTTTCTCTCTTTGTTTCTTCTCCATTAAAAACCGACCATAGAAGGGTTATCAAAGGGATCATCCAAAAATTTCTCAAGCAAGCATAAACAATCTAGAATCACACTCTTAATAAGGTTTTGAAATAAAAACCTAGAGTGTTTAGGCTAAAACCTTGTTCCTTGCACCTCATCATATTAACTTGTAAGCATATCATTTATATTTTTCATATCTCCTTTTCATTTCATAAGTATCTCTTCATTTTTGGTGCAAACATGCATGACTTATGTTGATTTATACCATTTTTACATGATTTTTAGAGTTATATATATATAAAGTCATCCTATAATTATCCCCTTGGTATATGTTGGTCTTGATGATGTTTAGGAACCCATGACACCCTAAGAAGGTGTATGGTAGGATTAGATTAGCTTTGGAGTTGATTTGAAGGGATTAGAATAGGTTTGGTACGAGAAAAACTATTTTCGACTAGTATAAAATGTGTTCTGTCCTTGTTTTGTTTTTCTGGAAAATCCGACGGTGAGGCACGAAATTTTGGCCTTGATATTTAGAAAATATACTTTAAAAGCGAATCCGTGGCGGCAGAACGGAATAAAACGGAGTTATAACGAAGAAGTTATGAATTTTAAAGTTTGACGACGAAATATATATTTTTCGAAATTTGACATACTATTTTTATCTTGTACGAGTCAAAACGAGCCTTAAGCTTTACAAATTATTTCGACTTATCAAAAATATAGTAGTATACTTTGATACGAAGCTAAGGACGACATACGTGAAAAGGTTTGAAACGACTAAGATATGCGCGTTTTCATAAAATTGCCGTAACTATTATTTTCAGAAAAACTATATTATTTTACGAGACAAGTGTTACGGTAACTAAAACGACCATGTTGAGGGCTGTTTTTAGCTATGATGTATAACTTTTTGGAACGAAATGTCTTCTAATAAAATCAAGATCACCAAGCATATTTTTCAAAACGACCAACCGTTTGTATAGCGGAGTTGTAATAAATTATTTACGTTTGCTTAAACTTTGCCGAAACTCACTTTTACACAACAATTAGACAAAACCACCATCTTTAACCCTTATTATCTTTATGTTCGAGACCTTTATGTCGAAAACTCTGAATCTGAAACTTTTAGATTTTGATACAAGCTTTCCAAAACCGTCGAGTTCGTTTCTAACGATCGACGTACACCATTTTACTAGTTTTCAAAGCCGTTTTGTCACTTTCAAGAAATTTCCGACGACTTTATTTTAAGGCGAAAATGAAAATTTCACAATAAAATATTACGAAACCATTGTGGGATGACATTTTGACGTAAATACTTATAAAGTGATTTAAGAATGGTCAAGGCGTCAAAAGAGTATTTTTCGGCGATAAGTAATATTTTTCAAAACTCGCAAATGGTATAAATAACATACGAAATGCATGCATATCATTACATCATAACTCATTACATATCATATCATTCGTAATAGGTCCAGATTAAAGTATCACGCTATGCCTCAGTGTACTCACTCTTGTCATCTTACCGGTTTATCAAGTGAGTTTTCATAGCCCGTTTACAAGTTTTTACATTATTTCAAACCTACGGGAGAATACATTGCACAACATTTTATTACGATACCAAGTATGTTAAATTCATTTACATTGCTTGAGTTACACGTTGCCGATTAAAGTCCCCACTTCATATGCATGGTAGTTAATTTCCTAGAAGCGTGTGTGGTGGATAGATCTATCGAGGTGGCGCCTCCATCCGGGTTGGTGAATCCCAACTAGTCATAATGGATGCATTTCATTCATAAACATTATTAGAGTTGTTTGGCAAGACACTGCTGTTGGGGCATACATCGGTCGGAGACTTCGGTATCATGCGCTTAGCAATTGTAACATTTTATGTGACATGATTGTCATACCGTAACATTTTATGTGACATGATTGTCATACACGATCTATACTTGTAGTCGTATAAAACATTTACCAAACCTATGATTTCTCACCAACATTATTGTTGACCGTTTTAGCAATGTATTTTCGGTAACATAAGTCACGACTTACATCATTGTACATTATGGCACTTTCTTTTAAAACCATCGTTTGGACTTGTAATATATTTATATTTCCGCAAACTTTATAAACTTTTGGGACCTATGTTGTAACTCGATTATTTTATTAAATCAAACGATCGTGGACTAAAACAAACATATAAGCCTAATTAAAAACACGACCTATTATATAAGCTAATGACCGACACTTTATACTGATTACACGTAATCCCAACAATCTCCCCCTAAGGGTTGGTCATCATGGTTTTTAGTCTTAGGTCGTTCGACGTCTTAATCTCTTCACTTGATCTTTGACATTTTGTGCTTGAGACGTCTTTGAATTCTTTACTTCTTTGTTCTTCGTTCTTGTTATCTTATGTTGGATTTGTCTTTACTTCATCAACGTCTTAGACTTTGGTGTCTTTACTTCTTTCCAACATTGTTGGGAATTAAAGGTCTGCATACTTAGTACTGCCAAGACATATTCAGATTATACTACCAGTACTGCCAATACTAAACTTAAGACTGCTGGAGATAGGGGTGTCAAAAATCCCGACCCGACCCGGACCCGAACCCGACTAAAGATAATCGGGTCGGGTTACTCGGGTCCAAAGTCTAACTCGGGTCAATCGGGTCAACCCGTTTAACCCGAGTACTGAACTAAGGTCGGTATCGGGTTCAAATACTTTGCTTATTCGGGTTCGGTCAACCCGACTAACCCGAGTTAGGATTTTATTTTTTATTTTTTATTTTTTGTAAATCTTTATTTAATTTTAATTGTTGAATGTATATCACCCATGTTTAATCTAGTAAACATCGCCACCTTTTTGCCTGTGGATGCTAATAAGAAGATGATCTAAAAAACAGTGGTTTCATTCATTGTTTGAATTTTAATTTGTAATGTCTACTTGGGCATTCAGTGAATGCTCCACTTTTGCACATCAACTGTTGTTTGAAATCTAAACAATGAAGCGTTGCGTCTTGTCCACGAGGTTTGGTGCTTAAATTTGTTCTTGCTCTAACTTGTTAGTAATGGTTTAAATGTTTCATTCATGAAAGTTGTTACATCACTCGTGATGTTAAGTACTACAAGTGTTATTTTAAAATTAAATTCTATGATTTTGTAAATGGTACAAACCCGAACCCGACCTGACCCGACCCAACTTGACCCGAACCCGACTAACCCGAGTTCAAATAGGGTCGGGTTCGGGTATATTATTTTTAGCCTCGACCCGACTTGGACCCGACCCGTTTGACCCGAACCCGACCAACCTGACCCGATTAACACCCCTAGCTGGAGATAGTTTATACTGCTGATGAAGATAAAGACTGCCAGTGGATAAAGACGTGTGAAGAGATATGTATTAAGATATTTAGCATGTATCTTATGTATTTAGAAGATACCTATATTTTGTAACAATATAGAAGATATGTAGTTATCTTGTAACGGACTCCTTGGTGTATAAAAGGATATCCTAGGTTATACATTTTAAATAAATAGTTGAATAGAGTTTATTCATAGCTTCAAGGTTGTAAACCCTAGTACTAGTCAGAGTAATCGTATTATTAAGATTAATAATATTGAAGATTTTGGTGATATTGCTGTTGTTACTATTACATTGTTTTGTTCTTAATCTTCTAAGTGTTAGTGAGTAGATTCCGCATACTCCGTAGCATTAACAAATTTTCTACCATTGTTGTCTTAGATTTATCCAAAGCAACATACTCTTTACAAGCTAGAGAATCGATCCTTAGTTTGGGATTCCACAAGTGGTATCAGAGCTTGTGTCTCTGAAACTTTGATATTAGAAGAATCGTTTAAAGCTCAGTAAGAAGAGATGAATCTTGAGACTGCTCAAACAACAACTACATCAAAGTTACATATTCTCAAGCAAGGTGACTATGAGATGTGGAGGCTTAGAATTGAATAATACTTACATGTTTAGGATTATGCTCTATGGGACATCATAGAGAATGGAAACTCATTCAAACCTGTACCCACATCAAATACAACTGATGATGTCATAACTGTATCAATACCAGGTCCTGTAACTGCAGAAGAAAGGACAAAGAAGAAGAATGATGTGAAGGCTAGGAGCATGCTACTGATGACACTCCCTAATGATTATCTGATGACCTTCAATCAACACAAGGATGCAAAAACCTTATTTGAAGCAATTCAAGCAAGATTCGGTGGTAATGATACTACTAAAAAGACACAAAAGACCCTCATAAAGCAGATGTTTGAAAATTTCAATGCTCCAAGTTCAGAATATTTTGATTCTATTTATAGCATGCTTTAGAAAATTGTTAGTAAATTAGCTGTTTTGAGTGTCAACATTTCTTAAGAAGATCTGAATTTAAAGTTCTTGAGAAGCTTGCCTGCTGAGTGGAATACTCATGTGATAGTCTGGAGCAACAAGCCTGACATAGACACTATGAGCCTTGATGATCTATACAACAATTTCAAAATTATTGAACAAGAGGTGAAGAAGACTGCAACCTCAGGCTCAAATTTAGGCTCTCAAAACATGGCGTTTGTGGCTACCCCTAGCACATGCAGTACAAATGAGGTTAATACTAGTATTGGAGTTAGTACTGTTAGTACTAAAGATAGTACTGCTAGTACTCAAGCTAGTACTGCTAGCTTTAGTGATGCCACTATCTATGCTTATTGGCCAATCAATCTAATGGGTCTCAGCTTGCACATGAAGACCTTGAACAAATCCACGAGGATAATCTAGAGGAAATGGATTTGAAGTGGCAATTGGCATTGCTAAGCATGAGGGCTAAGAGGTTCTTTCAGAAGACTGGTAAGAAGATTACCATCATTGGGAATGACACGACTGGTTTTCATAAGTCAAAGGTAGAGTGTTTCAACTATCATAAGTTGAGACACTTTGCCAGAGAGTGCAGAGGGCCTAGAAATCAGGATGTAAGGAGCAGGACTCAGGATAGTACCAGAAGAACAGTGAATGCGGAAGATACTTCTTCTAAAGCTATGGTGGCTAAAAATGGTCTTGGATTTGATTAGAGCTTTATGGCTGAAGAGGAAGTTCCTACAAACATGACACTCATGGCGTCTTTAGACTCTGAGGTATATACTGATAAAAACCTGTCTGAAAAACTATGAAACACTTAAAACTCAGTATGATAACTTAAAAGTAGAGCTTAACAAATATGAGTTTGAACTGGCTAATTATAGAAGGGGATTAGCATTAGTAGAAGAACAACTTGTTTTCTATAAAGCGAATGAGGAAGCTTTCTGTGAGCAAATATGTGCTTAAAAGAGAGATGACGTATAAAGATTCTGAGATTAATATGCTTAAACATGAACTAGAAAAGGTTAAGCAAGAAAATAATAACATTAAAGCTAACGTAGAGAAATATGAATATGCATCTGAATGTTCTCATAAGATCATAGAGTCTCAGCTTCTTAGAACTAAACAGGGTTTAGGATTCAATAAAGTTGCACCACCCATTACAGGGTTGTATAAACCTGCTAAATTTGATTTGTCACAAACATGTATAGAGAAGTTTAAGGAACCTGAATTTACACACTATGGACCTAAACCTAGTGAGAATGTTAGTGACGATGTTCCTAATGAGGTTAAGGATTCTCTTATGGAATCTTCAGATGTTGAGGCTGAAAAGAAAATTGTTTTTCCAAATAAACCTAACAAGAAAAACCTGTTATGAAAATAGTTAAATATGCTGAGATGTATAGATCACAAAGTCCTAGAGGAAATCAAAGGAACTAGAACAATCAAAAATCCCAACAACTAGGAAGTGATTTTTGTCATGTATAATAAATCTTGCTATGTCTATGGCAGCTTTGATCATGTGCAGGTTAACTGCAATTATAATCCATGGGGAAGGGAGGTATCTGGGAATACCTATAAAAGGGTGAATCACAATAATTTTGCTAAAAGAGCTCACCCTAATGCTCACCCTAATGTCCACAGAAACATGGCTCCCAAAGCAGTTCTTATGAAAACTGGCCTAAAATATTTTAACACTGCTAGGCTAATTAATACTGCTCACCCCATACCAACAATTTATAGTGTGATAACATCAATTAGTCCTGAATATTAAGTGTCAATTTCCCTCGATAATGCTCGTATTTTATATCATTTATATGGATTTACGCTTGTTTTCCTTTATATTTCACTTTCAGGTAATTGGAGCTAAAGAGACGCGGATTTGGAGATTTTATAAGATAATAATGATAGTATGCCCACTGTGATGAAGTTACGGCGTAACTCCACTCTCACATTACGCTGCAACTAATGCGTGGCTCAGAAGGCCAACTCAGCAGAAGATTACAGCGTAACTCCCACTAAGGATTACGCCGTAACCCATTAGGTCAAATGAAGTTCCACGCCGCTACAAGCTACGTTGTAACTCCTTCCAACGATTACGGCGTAATCATGACATTGTAACCTGTATTGAAGATACAGCGTAACTCATTCCACGTGTTACGCCGTAACCAGCTATAACGAGAGCATTATTATGGATTTATATAGGTTACGACGTAACTCTCAACTTAAGTTACGCCGTAACTAGATCTCGCCTATAATCCCTAAATTTTGCATTTCAAATCATTCACTCCACACCAAAAAGCAAAGAACGTGAGTAGGGGACCAATGGCAGATCTTGAAGAGCATACGGAGCCATCTCCAAGGGAGAAATCACTCCCTAACGATAAGCATTAGCGATTATCTTTCTTTTTACTTTCGATTCATGTATTTCAATATGTTAAACATTGAATTGATTGTTTATCTTAATATGATCGGCTAAGCACCTTTGTTGCTAGCCTAGTTATGATTCCTTAGTTGTTATGTTTATGTTTACATTGCTTCCATATAATTGTTTCTAGTATATGCATGCATAGTTTGTTGGTAGCTACCCTTGTTTCGGTAGTTTTGAATGGCGGTAGTATCTAGTTGCTTAGGAGAATTGACCAACTGACCCTAAGTAGGTAGAATGAGTGGGAAGGGTAAGAATTGACCAACTGACGACCATTCTTCGCTTGTCTGAATCGACCAAATGATCACCGCCGTTTGGATGAACTTAAGTTAGGGATGAGTATCTAAGATGCTAGTGCCGGGCACTCATTGTTATGAATCTTGCATGTAGCGGAACTTAATGACTTGGCTTAGGGGACTAAAAACAACTGGACTTTCAAGGGTAGTAGCTTGATCTCCGGTGGAAACCTTTGCTGATAGGTTAGGACGAACTGACCAAATGTTGTCCTAATGACCTAAACCCCCACTTGAATCAATTGGAAGTAATTAGACGTGAACATAAATTGATAGGATGAGTAACTAGTTAGCACACTTCTCTTCTATTGATCACAACCTTTGCCTTTATTTGCTTTATGTCATTTCTTGCTTTATTAGTTTATTAATCATTTCAACCTAAAAACCAATTAGAACCAGTGACACCTAGACTTAATTAGAATCCGCTCACATAGCTCTTGGGATGACCTCGGTTTTACCGATTACTACACTACACACGACCGGGTACACTGCCCGTTAGTGCATAAGGTAGACCATAGGTAAACGAGACACTTATAAATATTAAAACCTGGTCAGTAAAACCTGGATCATGGTACTAGACCAATGTCACACTTTTCTAAACCTGCACCATCAACTGTCAAAAGACCCTTTCATAACAGAAACTTTAATCAAAAAGTTTATAATGATAAGGGAAAAGTTAATACTGCTAGAACAAATTTAGCAGTAGTTAATGTTGTTAGGGTAAATAAGGTCAATGTTGTTAAGGCCTCAGCATGTTGAGTTTGGAAACCTATCAAACCCAATGGTGCATCAATTATTTTAAAGAAGCATGATTACATTGATGCACGAGGAAGATCCAAGTCAGTAATGGCTTGGGTCCCAAAGGAAACTAATTTCCTTTTTTATATGTGCAGGAACATCTACCAAATGATGATTAGGGCTATGTTGACAGTGGATGATCTAGGCACATGACAGGAAACATGTCCTATCTCTCAAACTTCATTGCATTTGTTGAAGGATATGTTACCTTTGGGGGAGGAGCTAGAGATGGTAAGATTACTGGTAAAGGGACTCTAAAAACTGGTAAACTTGATTTTGAGGATGTGTACTTTGTACAAGAATGGAAGTTTAATCTCTTTAGTGTCTCACATATGTGTGACAAAAAGAACAAAGTTTTGTTTATTGACATTGAATGCTTTGTTATGTCTCCCAACTTTAAGTTTCTTGATGAAAGTTAGGTATTACTTAAAGTTCCTAGAAAGAACAATGTGTATAGTGTTGATATGCAGATCATTATTCCTAAAGAGAATTTGACTTGTCTTGTTGTAAAGGCCACTCTTGATGAATCAATGCTTTGGCATAGAAGGCTTGGTCATGTAAACTTTAAAGTGATTAATAAACTTGTTAAAAAAAACCTTGTCAGAGGTTTGCCTTAAAAATGTTTTGAAAATGACCATACTTGTGTTACCTGTCTTAAGGGAAAACAACAAAAAGCCTCTTGTAAGCCCGAGATTTTAAACTCTAATACTCAGTCATTATCCATGCTTCAGATAGACTTGTTTGGTCCTACTTCTGTGAGTAGTCTAATGAATAAGGAGTATTGTCTTGTGGTTACTGATGAGTATAGCAGGTTCATATGGGTTTTCTTTATGGCAACTAAGGATGAGACTAGTAACATTCTTAAGAGTTTTATAACTGAGATAGAAAACCTAGTTGATAAGAAAATTAAAATAATCAGATGTGACAATGGCACAGAGTTTAAAAATAGAGTAGTGAATGAATTTTGTGAACAAAAAGGTATTAAGAGGAAATTAAGTGTAGCTAGAACTCCTCAGTATAATGGTTTGCTGAAAGGAGAAATAGGACACTAATAGAGGCTGCAAGAACCATGTTAGCTGACTCTAAGCTACCCACTTTATTTTGGTGAAGCAGTTAATACTGCTTGTTATGTACATAATAGGGTACTTGTGGTTAAGCCTCACAACAAGACTCCTTATGAACTTTTTAGAGGTAGAAAACCCGCCTTAAGCTTTATGAGACCACTTGGATGTCATGTTACCATTGTTAACACCTTAGACCATTTGGGCAAGTTTGATGGGAAATCAGATGAGGGGATTCTTTGTTGGTTACTCTAAAAATAGTAAGACATTTAGGGTTTACAACATTAGAACCAGGAAGATAGAAGAAAACTTGCACATTGAGTTTTTGGAGAATAAACCTTGTGTAAAGGGTAATGGACCAAAGTGGTTGTTTGACATTGATGTGCTAACAAAATCTATGAATTATATATCAGTTGTTACAGGTACTAATGATTTTGTTGGTTCAGAAGAAAGAAATAGTGCAGATCATTCTAGTGTGGAGACAGGATCTAGCCTTGACTACCTATTGATGCTACTATAGAAAGATGGTTCTCCATTTTTCACTTCTTCAGAGGATGTCAGCAATGATGGACCACAACCTTCTAATGGGGATGAAAAGAAGGATGAAGAAGGTGTGCATAAAGACAATGGAGTTGAGAATGAAGAAAAGGATGCAAACAATACTAATGACATTAATATTGTTGGGCCAGATATTAGTACTGCTCCACCAATTAGAACTGTTATTTCAACCAGTCTATGTTGATCCTTTTAGTGATGAAGAAGAAGTGGACTTGAGCAACATAACCACATCTTGTGTAGCTCCTACTACCCCTCATACCATAATCAACAAAAATCATCCACTTGATAATATAATTGGTGAAGTACAGTATGGTGTAAAACAAGGAATATGACAAAGACTACAAGTGAAACAGGTTTTCTTAGTACTTTCTGCGAAGGGAAGGCTCATGCAGACATGCTGATAAGGATTTAAAACGTACGCTTTTAGGGGGTCATTTAAGCCCTTAATCGACCACTTTTATATCCATTACTGCTTAATTTTGTTCCTTTTCACTTTTTAGGTCTCTTGGAAGCAAAATGCTAGAATGAAGCACATTTAGACGAAAAGGAGCAAATACATGAAGAAAATGGCAAAGTCAAGATCGAAGCCACTCAAGCTGCTCATACAAAACCTGACGGCGTCCCAATCAAATGGCGACGCCGTCCCTTTATAAAGACTTGATCAAAACATGCACCAGACGACTCAGTGGAATTTTTGTTCGTATAACCTGATGGCGTCACGTTATAAAGACGGAGGGCGTCACTCAGAGTTTTCATCTCAGACGGCCCAAATCCAGAATCAAGATGACGTCCCAACTGAAGAATGATCGATGACTTGGCCAAGACGAAACCCTAATGACGGCGAGCTGACGGCGTCCCACGTAAAAGGTGACGCCATCGCAAGTGTAAATCTATATATAAAATTTGATTTTTCTGCATTTAGGTAGGTATACTTTTGGAGTAAAAACCCTAAATTGTTTGTAGTCCGATTTGGACAGTATCTTAGGGTCCTAAACCCTATTTTACACATCGAGGCAAGTATTTTAATCCAAAGTATCATTATGTCTATCCTTTATTCGATTGATTGTGTGTATGCTTGCTTGTTTACCATGTCTAGCTAAATTTCTTGTGTGTTTGGTTAGATCTATGAAACCTAGTTATTGATTATTGTTAGGTTGTTTCTTATCTTAATTGTAAATTGGCTTAGGAGTGCAACTAGGCATCATTCGTTGTGTTTAATGCTTGAGTATGCTTTATGAAAGTGAGGCTTATGAATGAAATAGCTTAAGGGCTTGCCGATTTCGTATGCTAAACCCGAGAGATAACCTCAAAGAACTAGGGACTACGCATACCCTATGACCTTAGGAATACAACGCGTTAAGATAAGGTGTGACAATTCAACCGACCAATAAAAGATAACTAGGGAGTAATAGTATCTAGGTAAACATATTTTTAATCATCATACGAGCACACATCAAATAGACATAAGACTACCCGTATTAATAGATAAATAGATAAATTAGATAAGTAGAAGTAATCAGTAGAAGTACCAACCCCCAACCAATTGCCCCGAGATATTTACCTTAGCTTTCTAAAAAAACTATAAAAAGATAAAAAAGAATCATCCTCAACCCCAGCCTTCTCGTCATACATTTTTCGCTAGCATTCCTATTCCCCTAGAGAATGATATCAATCCCCGAGGCTTACCCAATACTACACTACAATGATTAGGTTCACTGCCTAGATGGTTGAAAAACTTGCTCGAAGAAAAGGAAGTTCCTTTGACCCCGAACGCTCTTCGTACGCGCATCACATGCACACTTGTCTATTTACTTGTTTTGTTTCTCAAGAAGAACCCAAGAGAATTTCCAAAGCTTTCAAAGACTCAACCTGGGTGGAAGCAATGCAGGAGGAGCTTCTACAGTTCAAGCTACAGAAGGTTTGAGTATTGGTGGATTTACCTAATGGTAAGAGGGAAATTCGTATAAAGTAGGTTTTCAGAAACAAGAAGGATGAAAGAGGGATAGTGGTTAGAAACAAAGCTAGGTTGGTAGCTCAAGGATACACATAACAAGAGGGCATTGATTATGATGATGTGTTTTCCCCAGTTGCTAGAATTGAAGAAATCAGGCTATTCTTGGCTTATGCTTCTTATAAGGATTTTATAGTGTAGCAGATGGATGTAAAGTCTGCTTTCTTGTATGGAAATATTGAAGAGGAGGTTTATGTTTGTCAATCCCTTGGTTTTGAAGATCCAGACTTTCCAGAAAAGGTGTATAAAGTGGAGAAGGCACTCTATGGATTGCATCAGGCTCCTAAATCATGGTATGAACCCTTGGCCAAGCATCTGTTGGACAATGGGTTTCACAGAGGTAAGATTGATCAGACCTTGTTCATCAAGAGGCAAAAGGGAGATATTTTGCTTGTACAGGTCTATGTAGATAATATTATCTTTGGCTCTACTAATAAGGAGTTGTGTAAAGATTTTGAGAACCTGATGCATGATAAGTTCCAAATGAGTTCTATGGAGGAACTTATTTTCTTTTTAGGACTGCAAGTGAAGTAGAAGCTAGTTGGGATATTTATCAACCAAGATAAGTATGTTGATGAGATATTGAAGAAGTTTGGTTATGCAGATGTGAAAACTGCAAGCACTCCTATGGATAATTCCAAGCCTTTGCTCAAAGATGGAGATGGTGAAGAAGTTGACGAGCAATTGTACAGATCCATGATTGGATCCTTGATGTATCTTACAGCTTCTAGACTAGATATTATGTTTGTTGTATGTGAATGTGTCAGATTTCAAGTCACTCCCAAAGCTTCACACCTACATGTTGTGATGACGTATAATATGTATAACGGGCCTGCTAGGCCCAATATATACAATACATATATTGGGCTCAGGCCCAATAACTATAAACCCTGGACCTACAGTAAGACCAATGACGAAATTGGCTATGGTCCAGACCTCAAGACGCACGTAAGATACATAGTGGACTAAGCCTCCAGTCGTCGAACATCTTACGTCCGCATCCGCGATTGATACGGAACCTTGTCCACCAAGGGTCCGGCTCCAGCGACTAACCACTACACGCGAGAATCCAAGAAGCCCTAGCGGTAAACCTCGCCTATAAAAGGGGCTTTAATCCCCATACAAGATAGGACTTTCTCTCTCATAATTGCACACACATACTCCTATTTTCCCTCTCAAGAATGTGTACTTACTCTCACGCCGGAGTCTAATCGTGAGGTCCGCCCCCAAGGTAAGGCTAACGGTTTACTCTTCTTGTGCAGGAAAATCAATCAAACTACTTAGATTAGTACAAGATCAGCCCATCAGAAGCTTGTTGGCCCAGTCCGGCAAGCTATATTAAGATCCGTTACAACCCGTCACACAAATTGTACTAACAAGTTGGCGCAATCCGTGGGACCCAGTACACAATTGCATTCCAGAAAATACTCAACATGAGCACTCGATTTGGACCAACTCCTGCCTTCATGTCTACGTTGCGGAGTACGGTAGAAAGAGAAAACCACACGGTCTCGACGGACCTTGAGGGACCCGCATCCGACGCAGCCCTCCGGAAGTATTGTGATAAGTACTTCGACCAGATCTTGCCTATTGTGATGGAGAAAGTTCAGAAACGAGAAGAAAGAGCCAAAGCGGCAAAGATCCGGAAGGATTACCGTGAAGCCCAACATCAACATAGAGCGGAAATACCAAGCGGAGATTTACTAAGCAATCGAGGCGACAAAGTGGCGGAACACGCAAAGTGGTGGCGGTCGAAGACGCACCGATCGAGTCACCCAAAGGGAAAGAAGACGGAAGGGTACAATGTTCAAAAGGCTGCGCAAAAGTGTGTTCCACCGACTTGGAGACAAGGATGAAAATAATTCTGTATACTCCAAAGACCACGGGCAGCAAGTCCGCCACGTTACCGAAAGAAAGGAGAAGGACAACCACAAAAATCCCCAAGCACAACCGGTAGAACCTGGATTTGGAAGGCACAGAACTGAAAAATTTGGTCGTGGAAAGTAAACAGTTGTTCAGATGATGGGTCTCACAGAAGCAGAGGCCGAGGGTTCGAGGTCAGAAAGCGGAAGTCGAAGGACAACAATGATGACCTGGCCAGACCTTGGGTCTGCAAAGGAGACTGACCCGTTCACTCCACGTATCCGCTACTTTGAAATACCTGTAAAAACGCGAATGCCAACCAACGTGAAAACATATGACGGAAACGGGGACCCAGAGGATCATCTCAAAATCTTCCAGGAAGCGGCAAAGGTGGAGCGATGGGCCATGCCAACTTGGTGTCACATGTTTAACTCTACACTAACTGGATCCGCTAGGGTCTGGTTTGAAGACCTCCCACCCGAGTCAATAGACATCTATGATAAACTAAAGGAGGTCTTCTTGACTAACTTCCTCCAACAAAATAAATGCATCAAGGATCTTGTAGAACTTCATCACATCAAGCAAAGAGACGAAGAACTAACCTGAAGACTTTGTAAGAAGGTTCAAAGAAGAAACCATAGACATAAAGGGAGCCCAGAAATTATGAAAGTCTCAGGATTCATGCATGCAATCACTGATCCGGAGCTAATTAAGCGGTTGCACGACGGAATCCCAAAGTTAATGAGCGAAGTAATGAATACAACTACCTCCTTCCTAAGAGGGGAAGTAGCCGCAGGAAGTCGTGAAAGAAAAAGGCAGTAGGTACAATGACCAATGGAACGAACAACAGTCAAGCATCGACAAAGCTTCAAAAAAGGGTTTACGAATAAGCCAAGAATAAGAGAAAGGCAGTAGGGTTTCCGAAACCCACGAAAACCTTTCGAGGAGATAACGGCACAAAGGAAAGCAAGGTCCACAAACCTTTTCCCAACCACGACAGTCGAGAGGAAATCGAAGAAGTTCAGAATTTCACGGAAAAGCAAGAAACACCGCGAAGAGTATGCGCATTTGAAAAAGCAAAGGGAAGAAAGGAAGAAAGGGCCGATGATAGAGGTTGATGAGTAGCAAGAATAAACGGAACCGCACACACATCAGGGAAAAAATGAAAACGGAACTTCAACAGAAGAAGAAAAGCATGAACGCCAATAAAACGAACACGTATCAAGACATCCTTGACAAAACAAATAAAGATCCTGACCTTATAAACCTCAATAGAAAAAGACTCAGGAAGCAAGTACAAACATTGAAAAAGCGCCCTACCACTTCAAAACAATCGAATCGCAGAAGGTCATGCGGAAAGGAGCAACAGTAAAGATTGGAACACGCTAAGAATACATGCGGAAAAACCATGCGAAAACGATTCCCAGAAAATAAAAAGGAACAAAGACTTGTGACCTAAAAAGAATTAGCTTCGGAGGAAGTAGTGCACCAAAAGAAGCACGCAAGAATTTGCGGTAGACACGACATAAAAGATACAACCATGGTAAGGGAAGTACTCAACAACAAACAAGCAAGGGCGGAAGTAAAAGGATAAACCTTATCCAGATAACAAGAGAGAAGAGAAAATCTGCAAGTATAGATACATGTTCCTTCTCAAGGAATATCATGTCAAATCAAGCAGAAGAACAGACACCCAGGCTACGAGCCTAGACACGCACTAACCTACCAACTGGTAGAAAACGACAAACGCTAGCACATGCAAAACAGTAAAATCTTTGCTATAAATACGCGAAGTAAAAAAGGAGGAGAATGCAGGAAAAGCAAAACAATAACCGTCGTCCTCCAGAATCAAACACACTAACAGGAAAAGTCTGAAGAAGCTCATTCTGAAAGGAGCCGAAGATGTTATTCAGAAGAAGAATTCGACAGCGCATATGATAGAAAAAATACAAGTGTCTCATGGCAACATATCGCCAACATGACAATAGCAAAACCATACATAGCCCAAATCTTTTTCACCTTCACAAGAAAAATACAAAAGAAAAGAACCAAAATATGTTCTTAAATTACTACTAATAATGCTTAGTCGTTCTAAAATGACGACTAATCACCCACCACTACAACACCTCATAACACCCCTTCACTCAAACCTACTCCTATGGAATTTACAAATACCTTGCCAATTTCGACAGCGGCACCCGCGACCGGAGCAATACTGTCGATTAGACTCCCAGTAGCCATTGGGAAACAAGATCGTACAGGTGTTCACGGATCAACTGCGGAGGCGGCCAGCGCAAGGAGCCACGGGGGAAGTGAAATGGTAAGGGAGGGAGTGATGGAATGTGGAAAAGGATGGGTCCTTAGGGAAGGATAAGAAGGAACGCTAGGGACATAGAGTTATATTAGGCAATCCCTAGCTATCAAGAAGCTTCCCTTACAACGGCAAGCAACAAAGGATGTAAACTACACCTTCATCCTATTGTTGTTGCATCCCGGCCCCAGACAAGCACACGTCTACCAGCCCGAGTCGATTAGGTTGGATGGACTGAATGTATGCTAAAAATGACCAGCTTGCAGGCGCCAGGATATGTATATAAAAGCTACGCTCACAGGCTACACTTTCAAAAAGACGGAACTATCCAAAGAAGATCCTTGAAAGGTCTATTACACTCGTTGTATGACCTACATCATCGCAAGCTTGCTACTACAAAAGTAAAGGTATGCTTGGCGAGCATTCTAGCCCTTAAAGGAAAAATGAAAAGCTTGGTAGCTCCTCGGGAATCAACTTCAGAAGAGAGTGACATGAGATCTCCTCAGAGGAAAAAGTAGCATACAATGAAAGGATTCTAGCCCATGAAGGGAACAAGAGTACTCACAAAGACGTTACCCACACCGGGAAAGCCAGCGGAAATACAACAATGACAATAACAGCATGGTCGCGTCACGAACAACTATCAAAACAAACTTCCGCAATAAGGAAATCTTCCAAGAAACAAAGAAACCGATGTCAGTCATCAGCAAAATTCTGAAAGAAACAAGGCTCCAGTAGCCATAGAACTAAAAGAGTAAGACTGGTAACAGGAAAATGTAAAATGTATTTGAATTTACCTATTTTTGTAATGTATTTAAAAATATGACCAATTAATAAAAAAAAGAAGATTAGCTACCTTCATTATTTTATTCTTTAAAATGTTTTTATTTTTATTAAGTGCATAAGACGCGCAAGCACAAGAATTGGGCACGGCCCAAACATGTTATTTCCGAATAACATAGAGTTATCACGAATAACCAACTGGTGAACAACATAATCACCAAAGTACGTAAGAGGTATTGCAAGCCCAGTACTGGGAGGATAGCCCAAAATTATCCAAAGACTATTACAAACGTGCATATCCGTATAACGTTAAAAGTAGCACCGCACAAACAAAAAGAGACACGTGCGCAAAAGATTGTTAACTACGTTCATATCCGTATAACGTTAAAATAGCAACACAAAAGCAAAAAATGGCATGCACAAAAAGCATCAGGAAATTACGTAAAGAAGAAGTTATAGCATAAGCAAAATTAGCGAACAACGTGCAGAAATACAAACAAAAAGCAGCACATACTTATCAGAAACACCACAAAGAAGAGAAAGGACAAATATTGTTCAAAAGATCACAAGGAATCCATAAAAAACAAGAAAAACTAAGATTGTATCACAATAACCGCACTAGCTCCATGCTCGGATAAGGCGGAAGAAGTCCCACTAACCTTCGGGTTCAGATCATTCGCAACTCCAACAAGAGTACTAGATCCGACAACATCGTAATCATCAATAGAAAGGGGCCTATCAGAGACACCGGAAGGAAGAGACACAAATGGCGAAAAAGTAGTGCACGCCAAAGTTAGCCCACCAGTTGAAAGTGCTTCCACACCCATAACATTACGAGCGGACAAGGGATCAATGGAAGAATTATAAACGTCGGCAACAGACAACCGATGAGCACCAAGACGTCTTCTAACCTGATCAACTCTCTTCTGAACAACCTCCAAAGAGCGAGACAAAGAGCTGCTGCCAACAACAATATTACCACCCTTATCATAAACAGGAATGATAAGCTGCTCAAGATCCAGCTGTAACCCTACAATCATAAGAGCATTCGCGAAAGGCCCATCAACACAAAGAAGATCCATAACTTCCGCAATACCAGCATCCTTGCTAGACTTAAGCACATAGAGAAAAGAAAACTCCACATTTTCAAGAGCCCTCACGGCAGAAACATAATGATCTTTCATAGAAGGATTATATACAACAAGCTCTCTTTTCTCCTTGCCATGAATAATGCCCGCCGCTAAGCCTTCTTGCATACCCTTGTCAACTGCAAGCTCAATAACTTCTGCCATTGCCGCAGTATACTCTGGAGAATTTAAGCACTTGAACACAACGAGGCTCATACCATTAGTTAATAACCAGCGATGGCTAGATAAGAACGTAAGAAACCGAGGATAAAACTCCTCATCAAGATTGTAGGACCTTAGATATATCAACCTTATCACTTTACCAAGCAAACCCAACACAAACCAAACACAAATACGTTATGCGTATGAATAAGAAGAAAAGATAAGAACTTGGTGACTTGAAGATATGTATAAATCGTATGTATGTTTAGAGAGGTAGAGAAGAAAGATGAACCAATAAGTTGTATATTGCTTCAAAGGAAAAACACACACACACACTCAAGCACACCCTCAAATGACATACTTGAGGGGTTTATATAATAAGAGAGGATGCCTAAGGCTTGGCCATGGGCCTTGAGATGGACTTGGATTGGGCTTGGGTTTCACTAACTAGACAAGGCTAGCTTAACATAACTTATGCCCAATTAGCTTAGCCCGATCCACGAGCCCGTTGACTATTCTATCACGATATCTAACACACATTACAAAGTTCCTAATCGTGAATGACCATCACTTCTAATAAAAATAATCAAGGCTAACAATCTCCCCAAGGGTGGTCATTCAAAAGATGCTCCACTTGAATACGTCTTTAATCTTTTGAGCTTGAACTTTGTGAGTAGATATAGAATAGTCTTAATTCTTTGTTCCTTCATGCTTTGTGATCAGATAATGTGGTTGTCTGCCGTTGTCAACTTCGTTGGTTAGGTGTCTCCACGCCTTTCTCCACCATGCTCACACTTCTATTTGACTTTGATTTACCAATGACGTAGTTCTCTAGTCTTTATGCTTTGAGGATTCTTTGACATTGACGAAGAATCATCTTTAACTTTGAGTTTCCTTTGATTTTGATGAGAACTTTCATGTGTTGCTGGTATGAGCATGTGGCGAGTCTGCACGATCAATCCGCTCGGAGCTTCCATAAGAAGAAAACATAAAAGCAGGTTAGTAATAAGCGGATTCCGAAGACTTACAAGTTTGAATTTCGAGGTGTTATGACATAGTGTGAAAACACGTCTCTAATTCACAGAGGCCGTTCTGAACCGGAGTCCCAAGTGAGATAACGCGATATACCGAAGTACATCTACTGATTCGGATGAGTCGAGGTACACCAAGCATCAACCCACGATTGTAGACCGTTTGAGACACACTAAGCGTAATCCATGGAGAATTACCGGTGACCTGTTGTCGAGGTGCATGATGTTGACCACAGCGGAGTTTCCATTCAATCATGAAGATCGCGGATGTGAAACTTCTCATAAATGTTACGGCGGATTGCTAAGATGCGTGGGACTCTAGAATATATCACTTGTGCCTTATTGATGAACAACAAGCGATGTCATGTCAAGTGTTCCTATGAGATCTTTTGATGAATCTCGTAGCTCTAGACTCAATTAGTGCATTTAGGTTTCTGACGGAGACTAGGGAGAGGTCTCCTTCTTCAATATCAGCGATCTCTAAGAAAGTCGATAGATTATGTAGGGTTCCCAGGTGAGAATGAAACAAATTCCTTTTGAGAGGAATTGGTGGCTAGAAGGTTTAGTGCGGTCGTCACCGGGTCCATGACGTCTTTGTCTTCAATACCAAAGTGTCATCTAGTGACAACCAAGAGCATATGTATTGAACCCGGTTTACGCCTAAGGTTGATTATGGAGGCTATTTCTTTTCACCCTTTTTCATTACATTTCTTTTAATTCTTCACCCCTTCTTTCTCCTTTCTCACATTACTCCTTTTTCGATCATTCCTAAGGACTTCTAGTTCTAAACTATTTGTGATGTCCTTGGGTAGATCCCTCCGCTCTGGCGGATCATAGGACGATTTCCTATCCTTAGTCACCTTATAACTCCATGATTGTCCTATTGTTGCCATAAAACCATTTTTCTTGAAAATCTCTCGGAGTGTTTATGATAGAAACATGTTTGAAACCCTCTGTGAGTTTATATTTTCGAAACACTCCCCTTCACATGTGCTTATAAGTTTTGGATGAAATTTGCACATAGAGGGTGAGTTCGCACTTTTGAATTGATCGACTTTAAATGAACAAGACCGATTCGAGACACGTTTACATCACTAGAGAACTAGCTTGAAATTATTACCGTCTGGTCAAGTCATAGAAAGTTTCGAGATGGTACATGATTCCTCGTCAATTCATTGGTTTCAACTGAGTCGAGCTCTTTTGAGATTCAAACAACGATCATTAAACCTTTTTATCACATTTTAATCACGTTTCTCCCTCAAAAATAGCATATCCATGATGTTTTGAAACAAAATGATTAAAAGATATGTTTTTCGAAAAGCATTTGGAGAAACCGATTTAGCATGAATTTTGGAACAATTTTGGTTTTATACTCCCATTAGCTAAAGCATATTTTCATACGGAAAATTTAGAATCAATTAAGGGTTTAGAGGAGTTATCTTGGTACCAAATGTGAGAGATTTTGAAAAATCTTTTGAAAACTTTTGAATCAATGGTACGCAAGATGAAGATTTTAAAAAATCTTTTGAAGATATTGAAGAAAAATTATCTTCATTTGTTTTAGGATAAGTGCTCGATATTTATGAAAATCGATTTTTGCGTAGCACTTTCCTTTCTTTAAAGATCGGGTTGCAAGCGGAAATACTTACAAGCCATTGTTTTTAGGAATAATGCTTGAAGAATATTTAAAACCTTTGATATTGGAAGCACTTTCCTTTCTTTGAAGCGCGGGTCCCGAACTGATGTGTTCAGAAGCCATTAATTTGAAGTCCGGTTTCGTCTTGAAGTATCTGAAAGCCATTAATTAAGAAATTTTGAGAAGCGACATGTTTTAGAAAACATATAAAGAACTCGCTCAAGCATCTGTACATGCCCGTATCATTGTTGAATGATATTTCTAGATACGTCTGAATATCGATTATCTGAGAGACATGTCGTGAGAAGAATATTTTTGGATTTTTGATTTTATATTGTTTTGTATTTTTGAAAATTTTTCTATTTTGTATTTTGCTTTTGTTGGTTTTCAAATTTTGTATTTTGTTTTTTTGAAAATATTTACAAAGAAGATTTGAAGAAAGAAATTAAGTTGGGACAAGTAAAAGTGGAGTTAAGAGTGGAACTAGAAAAGGATTTCCACATGCGAAATTGGCATAAAGTTCTTCTTTACCACACGGGTATATGAACCTTCAACACTTTTACAAGTACTGCATCCACAAAGAAGAATTTTCACAAATAACGATGTTAAAGTACACGTTTCCTCACGGCGAGGGTGATCACCGTCAGCGGTTGTAGTGGATCGACTTCCTTATCCGAATGATTGTCACTATTATATGTGTTGGTGCAAGTATCAAAATCTTTCTGTGGAATCCACCTAAGACCTATTGTCTTGAAAACTTTTCCGTGGGAATCCACCTAAGGTAAGATCTAGGAGTTGTTTTCTTATCGATGCAACGGAAGACTCATTTTGGAAAAACTACGTCTGAAGAGATCCACCTATTAGGTTTCTTTTTGTTTGACATTTTATCAGCGGGCTTGTTTCTATTTGGTGTCTTAGTGGATTGTGCCTTGGCACGAAATTATCTTTCTTGAGATATTGTAAGGCACATGCATCATGATTAGGCGAAAGATACATTTTTACATGTAGTACGCACAAATTCAATATTCTTGTTTAAAACAACGACTTTAACTTTGTCACTACAATTGAAAATTGATTCTTGTTCGAAAAAGACTTAGAATTCTAGTGTTGTTTTCTACGGGCATAGCATTTCGTTTAGCAACTACTCTTAGATGCAAGCGATCCCTAGTCTTTTGAAGAGTGTTCTAGGTAATGGTTTACTACTACTAGCGGTGCCTTGATATCTTGTAGAATTCATCACCCTAGATGTTGCACCTAGAATTCCATCTTTTCGAGTCATGCCTTTTCCTAGCTTCTTCTAGATAGTGATTGTTGACCATGTTGTTAGAACCAACAGATTCTTTAACTGGATTGCGGTGCATTCCGTGAACTATTCTAGAAATGCGGTGTAATCACTTTTGTTTTTCAAACACCGCTTTCTCTTTTCAAAACCTTTAACAATTCTCTTTTAATAGGCAAAGTCGTGGAGTATTGTTTTTGACAAATCATGTTTCTCGGTGACTTTTGGAGGAGGCATAGAAATAGACATTTTGGTTTGAAAACGGTTTGGGAACATTTGCCTTCTCCTCGGTCAATGGTTTTCCAAACTTAGTATCCACAACCTTTCCTTTAAGACTTTCGGTGAGCTCTCAAAGATCATTTTGCTCTTGCATGTCCTTGTAAACGCGCTCATCTGACAGTTTATCATACTTGCATTCCTCGGTTTTCGATCAAGTTTGTTTAAAATAGGACACGTTTTCTTTTCAAGTTTCATAAGAGCTTTTCATATTTTGAAACAATTTGGAGGTCTCATCCTTGAGTTTTTCATGATCTTCAATGAATATGTTTGTAAGATAATGGACATGATATCGGTAGTCATAACATCTTGAAGAGAGAATCATTCAAATTTTCCAAAACTTTGATGTGTTCAAAACATTCATTAGCTTGCTTTACCGGTTTATGGTCCTTGACAAAGTCACTTTGTTTCTTTCAAAAGTGCTTGTTCAACATGAATTACCCTTGAGTTGATGTTATTGGTGAGGGCAATTTGAGTTCAAAAACTTTCTCATTCGATATCAAAAGTAGAGAACCGGTTGTTAGGTGTCATAGTGGTTTTAGTTTTAACGAGTCTCTTGAAGACTCCCAATTCTAGTTTAACATCGTCTAAAATGCTTCTAGTATCACTTGTGTTAAAAGGATTGTTTGAAGACATTTGTTCGATTTTGAAAGAGATTTGGAAACTACAAATGGTTTTAAGCGGTTTTGAAACCGGTGTTGACACTTTGTTTGAAACACTTGGTGTGATGGAAAACTTTGACGCGTTTCTTTTGATTAACAAAAGTAATCCCATTAATTTTGTTCCATTTGTTATAATCAATCGGTTTAAGATCGGATTCTTTTGTTTCATTTTGATCTACTCTCCTCATTAGTTCCAACGTTTCAAGAGAATCACGAACAATTATGGGTTCATGCAAAGGTTGTCCATTGTTCAACACATTCCGTTCTTCTGAGCTTTCTTGAGGAGCGAAGGAGGTGAGTTACCAAAGCCATTTTATGTGAAGTGTGAAAATCGGATTTGCTTGATTAGAAAGCATCTTGTTTGTTTTAGCGGAATGACCCGTTGTAAAAGCAAATTATCCAATTTTTGATAGTTTCATTTTATCCGAATTTCATCAAGAGAAATCTTCTCGTTTTGAAAATCGACAATCAACTGTTTCTTCTCTTTTCAAGATCGAAAATGTTGCTTTTTGTTTAGAAAGTTGGTCATTTAGTTGAAATTTTCCTTGTTTAAAGATTTTATTTTCAAGTTGATTCACATCAAGTGTATCATACTTGAGTTGCAATTGTTTTCTCTTAAAACAGAATCTCGATAACCAATTTCTAATTACGAAAGTTTGTTTGTATGAAATTCATAGGCTTTGGCGTGCTCCTTGTAACTCTCAAGCTCGCGGTCAATTTTTATTCGCGGCCTTAACCTCGCGATTGACCGTTCTTACTTTCTCAACTTCAATGCCACATTGATTGATTAATGATTCAAAATAAGCACGAGTTTCCTCATCATTAGCACCATTCGTATCACTTGACCTCCATTAGGATCCATATATGGAGTTTCATAGTTAACATTGCTATTAACTTGCTCCCCACATATGTGTCATAATAAGGTTCGGAGACACAAAATGTGGCTTCTCATGAGTAAGCGAATGTGGTACCTCATTGAGTGAATCGTGTAAGAGATGGAGTTGTGTCATAAGTACCGTTTGATGTTGTGGCTGTTGATTGATTGTGTGACCGGAGGTTGCGATATCGTTTGCTTTATCTTCCCATTTGGGTACACGAATTTTATTTCCTCGGCGATCAACTCAATTCCCAACTCTTCTTTTACGCTAACATCAACATGTCTTGGATCTTTTCAAGCTTTGTCATTGGTATGACACTAGATCCTGAATCTTGTCTTTGAGGTTCGGAGGTAGCATTACGAGCAAGTCATAAAGCAGTTATTCCCATTTGATATCCCATATTACGATTCTGTCGACCCCTTGATGTCCATCTCCATAATTCCCAACGATTGGGTCGCAACATTGCCATTCGATTACCATCGCTCTATTCCCAACATTACATCCCATCGATTTCCAACATTCGACCCAACTGACCACGATACGGAACCGCTGATTACCCATCACGGCGCTAAATGCTTTATCCAATAAAGAAAATACATGTTGCAAGGTAAACCTGCCGACCGGGATCGGTGATTCCTTGTTCTGGTATTGTGGATACGGTTGTGGAATGACTTGTTGTTCTTGTGGATAGAATTGTTGTTGAGGTTGTGGAATGTATTGTTGCAAGTTGTTGTTGGTGGAAGATGATGAAGCTTGTTGTTGTGTATTAAGCGAAGTTTGAGTCTTAGCAATAAGTGCCAATGGATCATGATTCTTTGCTAATCTTTCTTGCTGACTTCATTCGCTTGACTTGGTTTTGTTTGAGAAAATCATTGAGTTGATCAAAGTTCACTGATGAAGGTCTTTTGTTTGGTTGACAATAGTGACATATCGTCCCATTCTTGGAAGATTATTCGGGAACTTGATGTTTTGAGCGATTGTTACGGGTGCCAACTTGTTTACGATAAGCTCATTCATCAAAATGCAAAACCTTCCATAGTAGGATTCAATGGATTCTCACGGTGTAGATGTAAACTTCTCCCATTCGGTTAGCGACTTGTTCTCCATGTCTTGTTTACCAATTTACGTTCCATAACATAGCCGTCTAACACGTTCCCACATATCGGCGGTTTCTGGCGTCTCACCGCAAAAAAGATGTCTATTGGTAAACCCGGTTGGATAATATGAATTGCCAAGTCATACGCATCGACTTGTTTCGATCCTCTTGATGTATTACGATTCGGTTTGAAGATGAGAGGATGGTGGGATGGGAGGTGTTGCATCGGCATTTCAAGGACATGGACTTGTCGAGGCTTGAAGGGTCCATCACGAATGGATTTAATCATGAGTTTGCCATTAGGTTTGGTCTTTATGTAACGAAGCATCGACTTGTCCATTGAAGATAACCACCTTTGCCAACATAGGAGGTGGGTTTTCGGCACATTGCATGAATGTCTTGTTGAGTTGCCATTGATGAAGGTATGATCGATAAAGTTGATGTAGGATCGATTCAGCGATAAAGGGTTGTGTTTGATAGGTTATGGTCGGTTGAGGTTTATCAGAAGGTCGTACTCGTAAACTTGGTTCTTAAAAATTTTTAGCCCAAAATTTGAAATTCACTTTAAAAATCAATTCTAAGGGTGTATGAAAAATTTGAGTTATGACAATTTTGATAAAATTTGACGAAAAATTTGAATTTAGGCCCAAAATTTGAATTTTGACCAAAAATTTCAAGTTATACCAAAATTTGAATCTCGTAAAAATTGAGCGTTTAGTCTCCTCGAAAAATTAAATTTTACTCAAGTTTTCCATAAAAAACTTTTTTTTTTTTTTTTTTTTTTTTTTTTTTTTAAAAGCTTAGGCGTAGGAAGAGGAAGTTCACAGTGGGATGGCTTAGGCGTGGGATCTTATCGTGGGATCTTATCGTGGGATCTTATCGTGGGATGCTTGGCGTGGGAATCCTTAGGCGTGGAAATTCTTATCGTAGAACCCAACTTACGCGTGGCAAGGTGCTTCTGGCGTGGGAATAGCTTGCAGCGTAGGAATGACTTAGCGTAGGAATAGCTTCTGCGTAGAATCCAAAATCCTTTACACTATCACGATTGTAAGAGATATCCAAAAGTCGAGTGTTCCACAAACTTATCCAAGTGAGGAAGCAGTGAGTCGCCGTTAAGCTCGAAGAATCATGCAAAAGTTACTGAGTAGAAACTTATGAGTAGTTGACTTTCTTACGAGTAGAACTAGGGTTTTGACCTACTCGTAAAAATTTTCAATGATTCAACCAATTTCTCTTGCACGGATATCCTTAAGAACACTCGAATAACCCAAAATGTTGACCTTTTTCACCCAAGTGCCTAGAAAAGTTACTGTAGAAATGACCAATGAACCAAAACGAGTTCAAAAGTGAAGAAAAACACGTAAAGCTTCAAACTTTTGCAAAAACCGAAACTTTAGCACCAAATAAACCTTAAACCACAAGAATCTTGAATTTTAAGTGCAAAAGTAAAGCTTTAAACATCAACTATGAAAAGCGAGCCTTATGTGTAACCCTTCAAAACAAACACAAACACTCCTAAACCATTGTTAGGCGATTGATACCAATTGTAGGACCTTAGATATATCAACCTTATCACTTTACCAAGCAAACCCAACACAAACCAAACACAAATACGTTATGCGTATGAATAAGAAGAAAAGATAAGAACTTGGTGACTTGAAGATATGTATAAATCGTATGTATGTTTAGAGAGGTAGAGAGAAGAAAGATGAACCAATAAGTTGTATATTGCTTCAAAGGAAAAACACACACACACACACACAAGCACACCCCTCAAATGACATACTTGAGGGGTTTATATAGTAAGAGAGAGGATGCCCTAAGGCTTGGCCATGGGCCTTGAGATGGACTTGGATTGGGCTTGGGTTTCACGAACTAGACAAGGCTAGCTTAACATAACTTATGCCCAATTAAGCAGCCCAATCCACGAGCCCGTTGACTATTCTATCACGATATCTAACACACATTACAAAGTTCCTAATCGTGAATGACCATCACTTCTAATAAAAATAATCAAGGCTAACAAAGATGGCTAGCCAAGGCATACAAATTAGCAACGGCCGAATCAACCTTTTGCATAAGTCCGACAATCTTAGCATCCTGAATCTTACAAAATTCTTCCTCCAAAGCAGCAAGGGAAGGAACTCGGCTGCGGAGCTCAGAGCATGCCTCCTCCAAGATCCGTATCTGCAAACAAAACAAAGTTAGAAGACAACGGGAAACAAACAAGAGGAACAACTAACCAAAAAGGCAGACGCCGCACCGTCAGGAAGGTTGGAATTCGAGACTTAAAACAACAACTTGACTCTCAAGTAGATGACTCGAATCCTTTGCATCGAGAGATGATTGAAGTCTGCCACCTCAACTCGAAGAGAATTTTGTTCTTCTTCAAGCATAATTACGGTTCTTCAAAGGCGAAAGTTCGCATCGGAAAACTGCTAAAGGCGCAATGAGCAAGTGCTAAAGGCCTTGACAATGAGAAGATGTCTCGAAAGAGGTAGCATTAGCAACCTTAGACTCTAGGGCCGAAATCTCCTTATCCTTACTTGCCAACAAAGACAATAAGTGTTTCCGCTCCATAGCATTATACTCTAAACGCAGACGAACTTCCGAACTAAAGCACAATTGTCGTGACACAACAACATTAAACTCACCAAGGAGACGCTCATACCCCATATCACGAACAGCGGAAAAGAAGTTAGGAGGAGCGAAATCTTGGTAACATTCCATTTTGGAATATGAACACCAGACAAAGAACTATGATATCTCAATTGTTATATAAAAATATCAAATACGAAATAAGCGAGAGAATTGCAAATCAACCGTTTTAGGAAAAAGATCGACACGCAAAACTCGCGAATACTCGATAAGTGATACCGGGAAAGTGATTACCCGGGTCGTCTCCCAACGAGGAGTGAATTGACGGTGACGTTATAGGTTCGTTATTAAAGTGCTTGAATGGACCGGGAATTTAAGTTTTGGTAACGGTTTCTACAAATTAAAGAACGGGAATGTAAATAAGGCACGGGAAGAAAGTAAATAAATAAATTAACAACTACTAAGCATAAGAAACAATAAAATGAAGCTAAACTACGTCCTAAGGCACTAAAATTAAAAAACGCGAAAAACCGGGAACGCGCCGAGCTCTAAAAGTGAAAATTTGTAAATTAAGACCTACGGGTGCAAAACCAATTTTCCTACGTCCTAAACGACTAAAAATAATTTTAGAAAAAAGCCTGGTATTTTTTCGACTTTTATTTTATTTATTACAAATTAAAAACTAAATTAAACTAATTAATTAATAAAAATATTAAAATTTTAGAAAAATATAAGAAAATTACATTAAATACTTCAAATGACACTGAATTAAAGAATAAAAAATAAAAAACATGCAACTGCTTCTTCAAATAAGCAGTTTAAGAAAAGCACTAAAGGAATTAAGCTAAAACTGCATAGCTACCTTAAACATTAATTAAACAGAAAAAGACCACTCAACACAGGGAGCACATATGGTAGATCAGTGTTTTGTTGGGGGCTTATGTGATTGCTGCAGACCCACGTTCGAACCTGGTCTCTGGCATTTTTGCAAAACATTGTTTTTTTTTTCAAATTTTATTTCAAAAACCTATTAGTCTGAAAAAAATAAGTATTTAATGAAACTACAAATTTTTCTAAAAAGCTATAATAAGCACAGGATAAGCCAAATTAATAAGCAGATAAGAGATAATCTAAACTTCAAACACCCCTACTGGCACTACTTTAAGGCTAACTAAAGCTAATCAAAAGCTGTTATAAAAAATTACAAAAATGTGGAACAACTAACTAAGCAACCAAACATAAATCATGCCAAATTTTAGAGCATAAGGACGAGTAATGAACCGATTAAAAATCAAAAACTAAAGCCAATTTGCCAATTTTTCTTGGTGCAGGGCATGCAGTGGCTGATGGGGGCTAAAGGGACAAAATAACAGATTCTAAGTTTTGCCAGTGGGGTACTTTTGAGGCAATAATAAGCAACTACATGAACTTACAAACCTAAAATAAGCTAAGACATGTATCAATCTACCTACAAGCTACTTATAAAACAAAAACTAGGGTCTAAAACTTAATTTAACTAATCTAAAATTGAGCTTCAAGCGGGATACTTGGGACCGAGATGATGATTATGCACACTAAAAAACTACCAATCCTACTAAATCTACTTGAGCAGACTAAAATGATAAAAACTAAACTAAGTTGAGACCAAGTGAATTGATTTTGAAACCCAACATGGGTCAAAACAGGAGTTTGACCCAGAAAATGTGCTTATCCAAACACCCCTTTTGGTCAGAAAAATGAAACTGTTTTGAACAATGGTTGGAGATTTGAGAAAACTTAATTTACATCATTCGACAAACCTTAAAATGAATTTAAATAACTTAACACACACTTTAGAACACCAATGATGATTTAAGAACATAAAAAATCAAGGCGCATAAACATACAAAGCGCATAAATTTTCAAGGAAATGGAAATTAAAAGCTGAAGCGAAATTTAAATTGCTTTAAAATTAAAGGGTACAAGGAAAGTAAATGACAATAAAATTAAAATGGAACTAGAATAATAAAATTCTAGACAAAGTTTTACACTAATCCTAAATGTCTATTTATACAAAACAATTGAAAAGCATCTTTTTCTTTATTCTTGTCTGCTTGTTGTTGTGTTTGTTGTGAGAGAGATATAAGATACTTGTGCTTGTTTCAACCCACCACAGCCATTGGATTAACCTTGGAGCCCAAGCTGGGACATCACAACCATTGATCTCTCTTCTTTAGTAGTGTGGATTGCCAACATGGCAAAGAAACAAACCTATGTGAAGCCTCTTGGGTTCTTCTGGTATGAGAGTGATGGAGAGAGAGTGACAGGAGGGGGGAAGTGGGATTTGCTTTTGGCGCCAAGATTATGTTTACTGGGTTTGGGAACTTTTGACTTGGGGCAGGGAATGGGTAAATATGGGTTAAATGGTTTTGGGTAAATAAAACGTTTAAGTGTAATGGGTTAGTGGTGATGGGTGGTTAAGGATTAAAAGTTTATATATAATTTGTATTAATTTTTAATTTTTTGTATTTTGTGAAAGTTTAAAATGCAATTTTTTTAAATAAAAGAAATTGGTTTTAAAAAATGTTTTTAATACTAAAAATGTTTTTTTAGTAAAAGATGTTTTTAAAAAAACAATTGTTTTAAATAAAATTTTGTTTTAAATAAAAATAATTGTTTTAATGAAAATGTTTATAAAAGGTAATTTGGTTTTGGGTGAAAGGTAATATGGTAATTTTGGGTTTAGGGTTTTGTTTCGGGTTTGTTTTCCCAATCTCACTCTAAAAACGCGTCTCGGGCTCCCAAAAATGTAGAAAATCCACTTCCCGGCTCCATCCGCAAAGCACGTTTGTCATTCAAGCTCATTTACGCAAGTTTTGCCTGTTTTCGATCCTTTGTACAGAAACACATAAAAACACATTCAAGGATATCTGCGGTGTAATTGGGTATATTTCGGTGTTTTAGATATTTTTGTGGGGTTTCGGGCTTAAAATGATGAGTAAAGGCCACTCATCATCCCCACACTATCGATTCTAGTCCCTAACAATCAGATCATATGAAGTAATGAAAGGATAAACAATACCAAGAATACCCGTTTAGACTTTTATTCAATACTAGGAATTTAAACATGGCGATAATAAATAAAATGCTTGATTATCAAAACATGGCATCCGGAGCGGGATTCACACAAAATGGGTGTTCAGGAATTGTAATCGTCATCCTCTTTTGGATACTCTCAAACTATGCTTAAACTTATTGTGCAAATGTTTTTGTAAAATGCTAACACTACTTATATCAATAATCTATGTAAGTCGAGACTTAACTTTTTACTCCCACAGTTTATACAATTTAAGTTCTTGTGCTCATTTTCAAAAGTTTGATCATTAAAATCGACATTTGTTATGGTTGTTATCCACTTAACTAAAGTACTAACTCACCGGAAACGACGAAAGTCTAAGGATCGAAAGGGCCTTTTCCATGTAGCGGCTTTCTTCTCGGCACATCCCAAAACATCAGTTTTAAGTGACCGGGCTTTTGACACCTCACAGAGAATAGTACCGGAATTAGCGGGAATTTGTTAGGATCTTATATTTATGTGTTTGATGATTCGGGTGGTCTTGGATGATCAAAATACATGTTTGCCATTATAGAAAGAGAAGTAGAGAGGGTGTTCTTGGTAGAGACTTGGTTACAAAATATGGAAGGTTAGATTATGAGAGCACCACCCTTCCATGGATGGAAGGGTATTTATAGTTATAGAATACACGACCTCCTATCGGCTGTGGATCGGTGTCTGATGGGTAAAGACCGTCCTTCCTCCACGTTGTTACACTAAACTAATCTACGCTACTAATAAACTAATTAACTACAAAACAACGTAAATAACTACAAGTCTGAGCTAACATATGCTAGACCATATTTGGGGTGGCCGACACTTTAACATGGAATTTCCAATTCTAACAATCTCCCCAAGGAGGTCACCCATGAAATACATTTTGCATCCTAGCGTTCTTTCTTTGTCTTTAGTTCTTGAGCTCGTGAACTTCAATTCTTGAAGTTCCATAATCTTTGTGCATTAGTAGCGATTCTTTAAAGTCCGCATAGATTTGTACTTTGGTGGAGGTCTTTAAGCGATCCACATCTTTGATGATCTTTGAGCTTTCTTTGAGATCATCATTGCGTAAATCTCTACGGATTATCCATAGTTGTGTTGCCATCATGTGAAGTTGTGACTTTCGGACCGACATGCTCACACTTTTGAATCATGACATCTTTCCATCAGTGGCGGAAGCTTTCTTTGGTTCATGATATTTGCGGGCGTGGCGAAGCATAGTATAAAAATATCGAACCGGGTTATGTAGATATGCACCAATCATGATTTCTTCAATTAAGTGTGGATCTTTGTGAGTATGCGGCTTTGGATTGACTCCTCGATTACGATCGGTACCCAACCGTCAAATGTACTTACAAACAACGATTAGCAATAAAACACACAAAAGTGTCTTTGATCACTTTCGTTGAATTGAGGTACACGGCTCACGGTTCCTTGTTGATCGATTACAATCTTGCTGTGATCGGTATAATTCAGAAGAATCTCCTTGATGGGGTTTCGCGGTGTTCTATTTGTTCTCAAGCCGGCGTCTCAAAGAAGACAACACATAGTGAGTGAACCGGTGACGAGATTCATGATTGATGAAAATGATTTGAAAAACAATCACGTATTGCTTAGAAGAAAAGTTTTGCAATCTGACGAAGGTTTTATGAGAAAGATCAATTTTCAATCATAAATACTTTATATTTGAAAGAGTACACATTCAATGTGCTAGATAAAGAAGAGATTCGCGCATCGAATGGTTTTCCAAAGTATTTTTCAATCGGAGATACTTTTGTGTTTGAAAACATAAATACACATTCGATGTGCTAGAGAAAGAAGAGTTGCACATCGAGCGGTTTTCCAAAGTATTCGTCAATTCCATTCTGGACCAAGGTTGATTCACGGTGAATCGCCCATCATTCTATCCGGTTGTCACAAGCTTGATCTTTTGAAAAGATCTCACATGTCACCCACCAAGAGCTTGTTTGATGTTGGCTCTAGAAGATTTCCATCTTCATCGTGAATACTTTTACATATCACTCGGATGTTACGGCAATACCACAAGGATAATCGTGGGACTCTCAATATATACTTACTTTCCACATTGTGTGAAGCGACAAGTCATCATTAATTTTGTGTCCTAACGAGATATTGTGGATGATCTCTTGGCTCTAGACTCAATGGTGCACATTTGGTTTCTATGGGAGACTAGGGAGAGGTCTCCTTCAATATCAACAAACTCTAAGAAAGTCGATAGATTATGTCGGTTCCCGTGAGAATGAAACAAGCCCTTTTAAGTGGAACTTGAGTAGCTTGGGAAGTTTAGTGCAATCGTCCATGGGTCCATGACGTCTTGTCTTCAATACCGTGTTACCTTAGTAAACACCAATAGCATATGTATTGAACCCGTTCTTGCCCTAAGGTTGAATTATTGGAGGGCTATTTCTTTTCACCTTTTCATATTCATTTCTTTTCATTCTTCAACCCTTGATGCTTACCGAGACTTCATAACTAGAACCTTGTTGGGTTTATTCGATTACTAGCTCATCTCGATCCGCTCTTCCCATATCTCACTTTTCTCCTTTTTCATCATACCTAAGGATGTACACTATCTAGTGGATTGTCCTGGGTGAATCCCTCGACTATGGCGGGATCGTGGGAGCGAATACCTAACCTAACCATCCTTATAGCACCATGCATAAAATAAATTGGTCGGTCTTTTGGTATTGTTCTTTCCTTCTCGAAACCAATTGAAAAATCATTTGGAAAATCAATCAAGGTACTTGTGATATAAAATCAAAACATTTGTACCTTAATTGTTTTGATCATTTAGAAATGCTCCCCCTCAACATGTGCATATGATATTGAAATTGTTTGGCACATGGAGGCAAGAGTTCTTTGAAATAATTTCTTTGAAATAATTTCGTGATCACAATTTTCTTAGAAAAAGCTTTTTGATTTTCTTTGGTAATTTCTCTCCCTTAATATGTGCATAGGATATTTGAAATCATTTTATCACATAGAGGCAAGAGTTCTTTTGAAGTACATCCACGATCACAAATTCCATTAAGAAACCATTTAAAACTCAATCAAGGTACTTTATGTGAAAACATACAAGCTTTTGTACCTTGATAGTTTATTTCATTTAAAATGCTCCCCTCGATATATGCTTCGAGATTCGAGCGTTTAGCACATATAAGAGAAGCGACTGCTGCTGATTGAATCAAAGCGATCACCTTTTATCAAATTTCATTATTAAATCATAAATTCTCCCCATAAAAATATCAAACCCTTTGAGATTTTGGATCCCAAATGATTTAATACCGTTTAGAAAACATGGAAGAATATGTGCTGGTTTAAATACTCATCGGTTTTGGTTAAATGCTCCTCCTCGACATGTGCATTTTATATTTGAAATCGTTTGGCACATGGAGGCGAGTGTTTTGAAACAATTACCCTTTAAAACTGATTTGAGATTTAAATCACGATCTCTCCCAGATCAAAATTTCAAACCAATTGAGATTTTGGATCGATTGATTAAATCATTTAGAAAATTTTGGGAAAGCGTGGCAACATTTAATTTTGAAAAATGACTAATAAGGATCAATTTAAGACATTAAAGATTGTTAGTGTCACGTATGATAGTTTTTAAGAGATCTTTAAGTAAAATAAAATAATTTCACAATCAAACAAGAGCGAAAAATATTTCATTTGAAAGATCTTGATTCTTAAAGAAAAATCATACCATGACATAACATTAAATCTTTAGATCACCATAATTTGTACAATCCGGACTTTTATGAAGAAATATTGTTTGAAAACAATTTATTTTAAATCACTCTCCCCTCGATCGATGACCGTAGTCAATGATTGAGTGACTTATATTTTGATAAAATGAAGTCGGTGATTTTCAAAATTTAGTCAATTTATTTTCAAAAACAATATTTTTCATTTTCAAAACAATTTTAATCAAAATTTTCAAAATTGTTTAAAATGGTATCTGCGCAAAAGATCGTTAGGTGGTTGAGAAGCTTATGTTGTTCTTTGTAGAAATTTGGAAGAAAACCGTCTGGCGATGCGGTGAGACTTCTTCGTTGCATTTAATGCCAAGCGAGGTCAAATTAAGCTCCGTTTCTTCAATCACTTAGAAGAAAACCATCTGGCGATCACGGTGAGACCTCTTCGTTGCATTTTCCATGCCAACTCTCAATGAAGTCAATTAAGCTCCGTTTCTTCACATGTCGACCCACGATATAGTTACCCTTTCTTACGACATCCAATCATCTTCAATTGTGGGATCCGGATCGGGAACATTCTTATATACCAATATACACGCATCGTTAGTGAACACATATCTGGATATATGGTGGTCGACATCACCCAAATAGCAATCGACTAATTAAAGTCGATTCAACATATCAATCGGATCATAAAAGGTATGGAATAATGTGTTCATTAAACTCAATCATCTAATCCTAACAATCATATCCTAAATTCCTAGTCCTTCGACATAGGCAATTATCATTTTAATTAAGCGCGGGATAATTAAGAAAGTCCGTTAGATGATATAAATTTGAAAACATTCTCCCCTCGATCTATGACTCGATTTTGAAAAGTTTAAAAGCGCTAAAGTCATTGATTGAGTTTTAATTTTATAACAACACCGAATCGATTGATTTTTCAAGCAACTCATTTTCCACCATTTTGTTAAAACAAATATTTTTAGAAGAATTTTAGAAGGAAAAATATTTGGTAGAAACTATGATCCTTGACATACTTTCCTCCTTTTGTTTTAGGATAAGTGCACGAAATATTTTTAAAATTGGTTTAGCGCACACTTTCCTTCCTTGAAGAGCGGGTTGCTATCGAAATAATAGCAAGCCATTGTTTTAACACGGATTCTGATCGAGTAACTATAAGCCATTGTGATTTGTGACATGTTTTGAAAAGAAATATTTACACCTCCTTTCGAACTTCATCTATGGTCACGTGCCATTATTGAATGACATTTCTAAGACCCTGAGATGTTATCGATATCAAAGACATGTCTTGAGAAAACATATTTTGGTATTTTTAAATTTTTTGATTTTATGGGTTTTGTTTGTTTTATATTTTCTATTTTCTTTTTGTGGTTTTATATTTTTGTATTTGATTTTCTGAAAATATATATAAAGATAGAATAAATGATATAGTATAAGAAGATGATGATCTGATGCAGAGATAAGGATATCGAGCAACACGTCGTAGAAGATAGAAGTCATCAACTCTTAAACATTCACTTACAAGCTTCAGGGGCTCTTGAATCGAAGAAAGAAATTGAACCATTTGAAGGTGAGACTTTGGTAGCTTCCCCAACGAAAATCCTTTAGTGAAGCAGTTCAAGCTCTATTTCAAGCTTGCCTTAGCAGGTGCAGAGAAGCACACCATTATCATAAATCCATTGCTCCTTTTAAGAGCGATAATCGAGATTGGGGTTATATCATCAAACAACAAAGTTTCATCCCAGCAGAATGACTCTTCTCAAATTCCTTTTCCACCGAAGAAATGCAAGTGATCCATTCCAAAGGTTTCAAGAGAACAATTCCCCAGTAGTTGAATTGATGCGATCAGTCTCTTTGTATAATGCTCGAGAACTCTCCAGAATACGCATTGATCTGCGAAACCGTCAAGTCTAATCACCTGGGCGGTCACTTGTGAATGACCGGCCGTATGAGACTTAAAGCAGTTCGGACACAAATGCAATGAAGATCGAGGAGTATAGATTGAATTCCGGTCGTTAAGTCCCAAGGAGACTCAATGGTGTGTTTAAAACAAACTCGGAGGATGGAATGATCACCAGGATAGTGATCTCGTAAAGGTTATGATAGGATAATTACACTCTTTGAAAAGTTAATAAATAACAATGACTTAAATGCAAATTAAGAAGATTAAAAGATAAAAGATACTAAATAAGCGCTATCACTATATTTAAAGTGATGAGCGTTTAAAACTTAAAACTAAAAACTTACGTTTAAATAAAAATAACGAAACGTACAAAATAAAAGTGAAACTTATACAATATAGATCCTAAAAATATGAAAATACATTTTACAAACCTAATGATAAAGAAAATTATTAGAAAAGAAAAATTATTTTTACAACTATTTATGTAATTATTATTAATTAAAACTATTTATTAAGTATTTAAAATGCACTAATATACAAGAAAATACAAAATTAACCTAGAAAATAAAATTATAACTTGGAAAAATCTAAAATATGATAAAAGTAATTTTAAAACTGAAAATATATTTTTAGACTTTTATGTATTTATTATTAATTTAAAACTATTTAAAACTAAATAAAATGCAAAAAATACTTTTAAACTAAGAAAATTATGGAAAATACTTTTATGCTTCTAACAATTATCTAAACTTAATAAAATTGAAAATTATTTTTTGAAGCTTTTCTTAATTATTTGTATTTAAAGCTAATTAAAAGGCTTAAAACTAATTTAAATTAAGAAAAATAGCAAAACAACTTGGAAAAATCTGAAATTTCAGGAAAAGTCTAAAATAATATGAGGAAGCAAGGAAAAATAGAAAAACAGGAGGTTAAGTGCAAGAATATGGGCCGATGATCAAAGTGCTTATAAATAAGCACTTTGATAAATAAATAGGTCAAAAAGCTACCAAACTGAAAGGAAGCTACAATAAGCTAAAAGAACTAGAATGGAACAAAAACAACAAGCTAAAACCTCTGATTAGCACTTTCTGCAATGATTTGATGTTTATGAGATTTTGACTAAAAAGCGATTCTAGGGGGTAACTTGAGCAAAGAAATAAGCACACCAATAAGCTAAAACCTAAAACTAGAACTTGGGATCTGCATACTAGACCTGGTTGGGACCTTATAAACCAAGTTATAGACCTTAGTGAGCCTGATGAGCCTGTGCAACCACGCAAATCTGTGAAAACTAGACACAAAATTTGAGTTTGAGAACAAACAGCGAGACCCAAAGCACAAGCTTGTTTGGAGCTTGTAAAAATTTGTAAAAATCAATAAAAATGGTAATAAGTAAACAGACCAAGAGGTTTTAAAACTACAAATTTCACAAAATAAGACCCAAAATGAATCCTAGAAAATTCCTTGCGGTTGGGTGAAAGCGAGTTTTACCACTTTTTGACTTTGACAAAACTAAAAGTTTGACTTATATTAACTTTAACTTGATTCTATGGACTAATTAAGTTGTAATAGGCTATGATAAGTGATTTTAAGCTAAAATCTTTGGATTATAAGCAACCTTGATAAGATTCACAATTTAAAATTCTAACGAGATAGCTATTAAGTGAGATTACAAATTATTTTGACTTTTCATTGAACAAGTACTAGTTTTATGCATGAGCGGTATTATGTACTAAAGGGACACAGAACATCAACAAATAACAACTCAACTATCTTGAACACAAATTAAAATGAGAACCAAGCAGTCCTTTATGAGGACTGTTTGAGAATTTACTACTAAAACAAGTTTTATCTTGAGAAATATATTTATAAACTTAAATTATCTATAATGAGGCAGATATTGAGCTGAAATTAACAAGCTTAGATTACAAAAACTAAAATGCAAATTTATGAGAAATACCTTACAAATTGAATCTAGGGACAACACGAAGCGATGATTGAGATCATTCTATATGCTTACCATTAAGCTCTAAGCAAATCGATCAAATTATACCTTGCTTGGTCTTCTTGTACCTTCTCCTATGAATTTTTATTTTCAAGCTATTTTTGATTATATTTGTGAATTTTACATTTATGAAACTAAACAAAGTTTAAATTGTTTCTAAGATCTTATAAACTTTGTCAAGGGCTTATATGATCTTAAAAAACAACAACTACAAGCTGTTTGACACCTTTTTGCAAATTATGAAATTTGAATCATAAAATTACATAAACCGAATTAGTACATGAAAACTGAAATTGACATCGAAATTATGTTCTTATTACACTAACATAGGATTACAAAGCATTTGAAAACTTAAACATAAACCGGAAAACATGAAAATATTAAAGCGACATACTTAAAACTAAATTACACTACTCCTCTCCTCTCTTCTCTTTCTTCCTTTCTTTTATACTCAAAACTTCTCTCACTTGTCTCGATTGATTCCACTTGGAATTGGGACCGTTGGATGACTTTAGACTATTCTAGCCATTTGATGTATTTGGCGCCAAAGCGTGTTAGCTAGGCGAGGGGTTGAGTGAATGGAGAAAGGATGCGTTAATTGTATCTTGTTTTGTGGTGGAGGTGGAGGGACAAGGTGTGGAAAGAGTGGTGGGGAATGGTGTAATGAGTTGCGAGAGAATCAAGTGGGAGAGGGAAAGGTGAGCGGGAAAAAAGGAGGTGTTTGTTTGTTGGGAGGTGTGAGTTGACCGGTGTTAATAATCAAGGGGTCAAAAGGTAGGGTCCAACAGTTTAAGTGGCGGGGTTCAAAAATAGGTTTAGACAAGGGTCCATTGGCTTTAGGCTTTAAATAACAAGGACTAATTATGCAATTCCTGAAAATCACAAGGACCACTGCTGCCATTCTCTCAAAGTTTCTCCAAGGACCATAAGTGACAAGCTTCCATAGTATAAGGACCAAATATGACATTTTCCAATTCTCCAGGGGCCATTTTTGACATTTTATCAAAGTTGGAGGACCAAACTTGTAATTTTCTCAAACTTTGACATTTTCACCAAAGGACTAAATTTGACAAGTTTTGATTTTAAAAGGACCTTTGGTGATTTTTCTTTTGAAATTTTGACTCGGGGACTATTTTTGACAATTTTGAAACTTGGGGACTAAAAGCGCAATTTTGCAAATTTGATCGTTTTCATCGATTTTGATATTTTTGCATTAAAACACATAAAACAACGATTTGTGATATTTTGATCATTTTGATGTGTTTACGAGTGTTTTCGAGATGATTTTGCGTTTATTTTGTACAAAATGATGAGTATTTAGACACTCATCAATCCCACACTAAGATATTGCTAGTCCCTAGCAATGATTTGAAAACATAATGGATTTTAATCTCTTTACCAAAGCCATTACTTACGGAGTAGCCAAATGTTTCAGTTCAAGTAAGAACCATGGTACACAGATAACCATGTGATTTTGAGCAAACCACCACTTTCAACGGTTTGATTTTGTCTTTACGAGCCGTACCCATACGGACTAGCCAACTCTTAGATAAATTATCAACATTATCTTTGGTGGTGATTACCAATTATGGTTTTTCCTTTGCCTTTACCACAAGCCATAATCTTGCGGACTGTGACTCTTCACTTTTAAGATATGGTGGTGAATACCATACAATTTTGGGCAAATTGCAAGCCATATAAGCGGTTTGATAAATCTTTACCAAGAGCCGTTTGCTCTGGATTAGCCAATCCTTTTGTCTTCTGAGACATGGCGGATGATAACGAATGAGTAAGTGTAGAACACTTACTCCAAAAAAAAAATTTTGGCCAAAACGGGGAATTGGTGTAATTATATGATAAAATTAGTGAGAATTCCCCAGCACTTAGAAATGAATATTGCCCTCAATATTCAAAGTACAAGCGGTTATGCCAAAACAAAGAACGTAAAAGGAAATACTCGGCCATTATTTAGAAAGAAGATTTTTTTTTTTTTTTTTTTTTTTTTTTTAGAGATATATATATATATATAACATGTGGGACATCACCCCACACTTAGGTGGTAGAAAGGGGTAAGAAGTCGAAATATGGGTGAAAACCCATATGGTGTGTCTCTTGTTTTTGATTACCAAGTCGCTAGCTTGACTCGACCCGCATTAATTGGTTCATGGGAAGCAAAGTGGAAGAAACAATCTCCATCGGACTTTCATTCAAGATGTTTGGACAAACATTTGAAACATGCGAAAGTTCCACACCGACGAGATATCTGAGAAAGACCCGGCTCACAGATGATAAATGAAAATGCCGGGGTCAAAGATAGTGTCTTCATTCCGAAGGAGTGAAGAAGAGGAAGACATCATATGTGAGGAATGGAAGAAAGATGTTGATAACAATCAAGATCCATTCTTCATCCTCAAATGTAGCGTGTCGGGAGGAAGGGTGAAGGTAGTATCATTAATAAGCAAACTCTTATGATAGAGTACACCTTCCTCCGAGCCAATATCATCCTCAAGATCAAAATGGAAATGATCATATTAGGAGGAGATATGTCATGAGGAGAGTTCACGGAGAACTCTTCATGAAGAGAATCATTGGAAAAAGCCTCGAGCTCGGGCTTGTCCAATGTAAGTCACTATCCACAGCAGGGATAGGAGATGAAGCGACTTAACGCAGAATGATTCGATCTTAGAAGCGAGGAGATTTATATTGAACAATTGTTCACTAAGTATCTAGTCCTCGATTTCGGATCATCAAAATTTCTCTTCCTCTAAGCTAACTAGCTCGGAAGGTAGCTCCTCGACATAATCGATGTCTCCATAGGATAAAGAATCGTCAAGCAAGTACAATCGTTATCGAATCGGAGAACATCTCGACATGATCATATGGAATGTCAAGAGGAGGAGAATTATCATCGAGGCTCATCGCACATATTAGGAGATAACCTCGGACTCACTTGGGGTTGGAACAAGGCTCTCAACACTAGCGATTCCATTTACGGAATAGTGCTAGAAGGCTCGCCCCATTATGAGAGAGTCTTTGGAAGCTTCGGGTGTGATTTCAGTTGACAAGCTCATAATATTCCTTGGCTTGAATAGAATCCTCATCATCATCGTCATCATATCGATTCTTATATTCATCTGTGAAGCTTACACAACATTCTTTTCATTTGTAGCTTCTTTCGAATGCGTATTTCTTGAACTTTGCGGAAGATTACACTCCTCGTAATCATTGAGATCTTGTGAAGGCTCGGAAGTCCGATGGTGATGGGATCTTTGCGGGGGTTGGAAATTGTCAAAAGCAGGGAGGTGGAATTTTGAAAATTTTGATTCATCGGTTGGCATTCAAAAGTCTCATGAGGACCCCGCAATTCTCTAGCAGAGATAATTGGGAAAATAACTTTCACCAAAGTTACGATTGTAACACGGTTCGGCTCATAGACAAGCGGGACCGTGGTGGACAATCAAAACCGTAATGAGAATCATTCCACAATACTCGCATGAGTAGGATTCGTATTAGGGCTGTGGAGGTAGGTAGGAAAAATCGGGTGTTTCATTATTAGAAATGGGATCGGGATTACAAACAAATTTGTCTCCGAAACCCACATTGGTACATCACCGACAATTTCCACTGCTAAATGGACCTCCACACTGAGAACATGTCGAAAACCATGACATGAAGAATAAAAGCGGATAAGAGGATAAGAGATGAAGAATTAAGCGGTTATAGAGGATAAGGAATGGAGAATTAAACAGGTTTGAGGATAAAGAAATGTAGAATTAAGCAGTTGGAGGATAAAGGATGGATATTTTTGGATTTTGAAAAACATGCTATAAAAACAAAGAATGAAAATATTTTTGGTGTCTTAACACTTTAGGAAAAGTGTTAATGAACTTTTGGATTTTGAAAACTTTACAAAAAAACTTTTACAAATGATGGGTTATGTGCAAGAATGGATCGAAAAAGGCTAAACACTGCGCTAAAGCCTCCCGTGGCGCTAAAATTTTGATCTGCAAAACCGTCAAGTCTAATCACCTGGCTGGTCGTCACTGTGAATGACCAAAATATGAACTTAAAAGCAGTTCGGACACAAATGCAATGAAGATCTGAGGAGTATAGATTGAATTCCCGGGTCGTTAAGTCCCAAGGAGACTCAATGGTGTGTTTAAAACAAACTCAGAGGATGGAATGATCACTAAGGATAGTGATCTGTAAAGGTTATGATAGGATAATTACACTACTGAAAAAGTTAATAAATAACAGCGACTTAAATGCAAATTAAGAAGATTAAAAAGATAAAAGATATTAAATAAACGCTATCACTATATTTAAAGTGATGAACGTTTAAAACTTAAAACTAAAACTTACGTTTAAATAAAAATAACGCAAACGTACAAAATAAAAAGTGAAACTTATACAATATAGATCCTAAAATATGAAAATACATTTTACAAACCTAATGATAATAGAAAATTATTAAAAAGAAAAATTATTTTTACAACTATTTATGTAATTATTATTAATTAAAACTATTTATTAAGTATTTAAAATGCACTAATATACAAGAAAATACAAAATTAACCTAGAAAAATAAAATTATAACTTGGAAAAATCTAAAATATGATAAAACTAATTTTAAAACTGAAAATATATTTTTTAGACTTTTTATGTATTTATTATTAATTTAAAACTATTTAAAACTAAATAAAATGCAAAAAAATACTTTTTAAACTAAGAAAATTATGGAAAAATACTTTTTATGCTTCTAACATTTATCTAAACTTAAGAAAATTGAAAAATTATTTTTTTGAAGCTTTTCTTAATTATTTGTATTTAAAGCTAATTAAAAAGGCTTAAAAACTAATTTAAATTAAGAAAAATAGCAAAACAACTTGGAAAAATCTGAAAATTTCAGAAAAGTCTAAAATAATATGAGGAAGCAAGGAAAATAGAAAAGCAGGAGGTTAAGTGCAAGAATATGGGCCGATGATCAAAGTGCTTATAAATAAGCACTTTGATAAACCAAATGGAGTCAAAAGCTACCAAACTGAAAGGAAGCTACAATAAGCTAAAGAACTAGAATGGAACAAAAACAACAAGCTAAAACCTCTGATTAGCACTCTGCAATGATTTGATGTTTATGAGATTTTGACTAAAAGCAGTTCTAGGGGTAACTTGAGCAAAGAAATAAGCACACCAATAAGCTAAAACCTAAAACTAGAACTTGGGATCTGTACTAGACCTGGTTGGGACCTTATAAACCAAGTTATAGACCTAAGTGAGCCACGATGAGCCTGTGCAACTTCGCAATCGTGAAAACTTCGACAAAATCGAGTTTAGAGACAGAACAGCCGAGACCCAAAGCACAAGCTTGTTTGGAGCTTGTAAAAATTTGTAAAATCAATAAAAATGGTAATAAGTAAGCAGACAAGAGGTTTTAAAACTACAAATTTCACAAAATAAGACCCAAAATGAATCCTAGAAAATTCCTTGCGTTGGGTGAAAAGCAGTTTTGCCACTTTTTGACTTTGACAAAACTAAAGTTTGACTTATATGAACTTTAACTTGATTCTATGGACTAATTAAGTTGTAATAGGCTATGATAAGCTGATTTTAAGCTAAAATCTTGGATTATAAGCAACCTTGATAAGATTCGCAATTTAAAATTCTAACGAGATAGCTATTAAGTGAGATTACAAATTATTTTGACTTTTCATTGAACAAGTACTAGTTTTTATGCATGAAGCTAATCATTATGCACTAAAGGGACACTGAACATCAACAAATAACAACTCAACTATCTTCAAACACAAATTAAATGTATCACAGAACAAATCCTTTATGAGGACCTGCTTTGAAATTACTACTAAAACAAGTTTTATCTTGAAATATATTTATAAACTTAAATTATCTATAATGAGGCAGTATTGAGCCGAAATTAACAAGCTTAGATTACAAAACTAAAAATGCAAATTTATGAAATACCTTACAAATTGAATCTAGGGACAACACAGAGAGGCGATGATTGAGATCATTCCTATATGCTTACCATTAAGCTCTAAACCAAATCAATCAAATTATACCTTGCTTTCTTCTTGTACCTTCTCCTATGAATTTTTATTTTCAAGCTATTTTTGATTATATTTGTGAATTTTCATTTATGAAACTAAACAAAGTTTAAATTGTTTCTAAGATCTTATAAACTTTGTCAAGGGCTTATATGATCTTAAAAAAACAACAACTACAACTGTTTGACACCTTTTTGCAAATTATGAGAATTTGAATCATAAAAATTACATAAACTAAATTCGTACATGAAAACTGAAATTGACACTGAAATTATGTTCTTATTACACTAACATAGGATTACAAAGCATTTGAAAACTTAAACATAAACTGGAAAACATGAAAATATTAAAACGACATACTTAAAACTAAATTACACTACTCCTCTCCCTCTCTTCTCTTTCTTCCTTTCTTTTATACTCAAAACTTCTCTCCACTTGTCTCTGATTGATTCCCACTTGGAATTGGGACCGTTGGATGACTTTAGACTATTCTAGCCATTTGATGTATTTTGGCGCCAAAACGTGTTAGCTAGCTGAGGGGTTGAGTGAATGGAGAAAGGATGCATTAATTGTATCTTGTTTTGTGGTGGAGGTGGAGGGACAAGGGTGTGGAAAGAGTGAGGCTGGGAATGGTGTGTGAGTTCTGAGAGAATCCGTGGGAGAGGAGAAGGTAGGCGGGAAAAAAGGAGGTGTTTGTTTGGTGGGAGGTGTGAGTTGACTGGGTGTTAATAATCAAGGGGTCAAAAGGTAAGGGGTCCAACAGTTTAAGTGGCGGGGTTCAAAATAGGTTTAGACAAGTGGTCCATTGGCTTTAGGCTTTAAATAACAAGGACTAATTATGCAATTTCAAAATCACAAGGACCACTCACGCCATTCTCTCAAAGTTTCTCCAAGGACCATAAGTGACAAGCTTCCATAGTATAAGGACCAAATATGACATTTCCAATTCTCCGAGGGCCATTTTGACATTTTATCAAAGTTGGAGGACCAAACTTGTAATTTTCTCAAACTTTTGACATTTTCACCAAAGGACTAAATTTGACAAGTTTTGATTTTAAAAGGACCTTTGGTGATTTTTCTTTGAAATTTTGACTGTGGACTATTTTTGACAATTTTGAAACTTGGGGACTAAAGCGCAATTTTGCAAATTTGATCGTTTTCATCGATTTTGATATTTTGCATTAAAACACATAAAACAACGATTTGTGATATTTTGATCATTTTGATGTGTTTACGAGTGTTTTGGATGATTTTGCGTTTATTTTGTACAAAATGATGGTATTTAGACACTCGTCACACATCATGAGGTAATGAAAACACCTCCCAATGTTCACATCTTTCGTCCTCGATGATCGTGTATGAAGCTCAAGAACCGAAGTACACCAATATCCAAGAACTCTCCGAATACACATCATGCCCGGAGAAAACACCTCCCAATGTTTGTGGTAAACAATGGCTTTTCCCTTATGATCGTGTATGAGCTCAAGAACCAAGTACACACATTCCCAAAGAGAGAACAACCGATAACATTGAAGAAGCAGGCGAATCATCGATTATCTCATGGATGACAATCTGCGGATGTCGACTCGGAATAAGTGATTATATCTACGAATCACCGATTAAGCCCTCAGTGAGACAAATGAGTGCCCCGATGTACACAATTCTCTTCCATGATGATTGCGATAACATCGAGATCATCACACACTAGTGTACCTCTTTTATCTTCAGAAACTTTCTCTTACATCACTTACCCCACGTCGTTGGAATAATAACACTAAACGCCTTGATGAGTAAAACCTTGAGTTTCTATGCGGTCATGACATACGTCTTCCCGGGATATCTTCAATCACTTAGAAGAATTAAGTTCATCAAGTTTACTCGCCATAAGTCAAACCTTGAGTTTCTAGCGGTAATAACATTTGTCTTCCCGGGATATCTTGATTACTTAGAAGTATTAAGTTCATCAAGTTTACTCGCGTTTAGGTGCTTGTCTCCTTCCCTTGTTGGTTTTGACACTTGAGAATCGGCCAAAACATTATCGACCAACTACTTGAAATCATTGAGAAGATTGCTTGAAGTCTTTAAGAATCAACTTGCTAAAGAGCAGAATGAGCAAGTCTAATTGGGGATTAAATTGGCATTTCACTCTCCCCAATTAGTGCTCTCTAAACCGACAATCTTCTTCAAGATTGTCCGGTTGAGAATAGATAGTTAACATCTTCAACACACCAAAAAGCATCCCAATTAACTTACATCTTGCAAATCCCTTAATTAAGATCCCTCCCAATCAAACAAGACGAAAGATGTTCGTCAAGGAAATCGACAATCGACGCAAGCGAACACAGCGAAATGGTAACACCAAGCAAACAATCACATCAAACAAGAGCGAAGGTTGTTCGGAATCATCATGTTGGCGTGCGTGAAGCATTAACGAAGCACTTTGTCGTTAAACTCATATCGACTTGTGAAGATGTCAACCAATGGCTCTTAGAAGAAAAACTCCATGTGAAGATGACCCGGATAAGAAGAAGCTCGGTTCTTACATGAGTTTGGAGCCGTTTGACCATATATTCTCGAGATAATAACTCAACATGCAAAATTATCACACTTCTCCCCCTCAAAATTTCGAATGAAGTTGCCATTCTTGACTAAATAAATGAAATCATCCAAATGTATTCTATTCACACTTCTCCCCATAATTAAGCACATGATGTAGCCATCATCATTATAGTTGAGCAAGTGGAATAAGAAAACAATCAACGGTAGCCCGGTTCACTTGATGGTGAAGCGCATGGAAAAAGCATGAAGCATGTTGATGAGAATGGTCATAATAAGAAGATTTCTTCTTAGAAGATAATCTTGTCTGAAGCGTACAATTCTTTTCTTTGAGGAACGAGGCATGAGCTGTTGTGTTCAAGCGTCATAAGAAGATTTCTCTTCTTTATAAGATAATCTTGCAAGCGTACATTTCTTTTTTTAGAAACGAGGCATGAACTGTTGTGTCATACGTCATAATCTCTCTCTTCGTATATATTGGCAAAACATGTAATCAACCCATTATCATTCTAGGCTCTTTGTAGTGACGGTGATGGAGATAACCCATATGATGAATTTGACCACAAGTAAACTAACCCGAACTCGTGACTTATACTTGCACATATGTAACAAGGCGGTCTGAGACTTCATCCTCCATTGAATCTCTACGTACTCTATACTCTTCATCCAACCAACCATCAAGTAATGAGCGTACATCACCTCTTGAAAATCCACAATTGAATGTGACCTTTGAGCACTACAACGTAACTCCTTAAAGTGATAGTTATTTTGTGGTGGTATGAGCCCAATTCCCCAGTGGTAAAGAAAAAGTAAAAGACACCCGACAATAACTAGATTTCCAAGTCTTCATTTTGATAATAAGCTTGAACAAGGATCATGAAGAATCTTCATCCAACCATCCCGATACCTTCGGATACTAAATACACTCACCCGTAATATTTCACTTCAACCTCAAATAGATAATCTTGAATTAACCCCGTTGTCACATCTTACGGTTAAAAGCTCAACTCTAGCATCCTTTGGCGTTTTAAGTGAACTATGATAATGGTTTTCATCCGACCATGGTTAAAAGCACATCACCCGTAAAACCGTGTAATAACCAAACCGCCATGGCGATAATCCAATCACACATCCAATTCATGAAGTACACCTTTTATCTCTTCTTGAGCGAAACCGTAGCACCGACATCGAGATAAGATCGAAATACACTTTCCTCTCTCGGGATGTTTCCATCATCACGGATTTTACAATTCTATGGTCTAAACCGAAATAGTATCTGTCGAGGGATTATACAAGACTAAGAATAAACCGTAAGATAGATCCGGAAATGCACTTTACTATTACTAGGATGTTTCCATTGTCACATGATTTTACAAGTCTATGATTCAAACCGAGAAATAGGTTCTTTCTCGGGATTTTACAAAATCAAGACAAAACCGTAAACAATGTCAGCTTGAATGTGTTATGACAACTTTGGTTTCGGTGAATATCTGTTTTAAGGGAACATGCAGTGGTTCATCAACGGTTCATTATCCAACATCAACATTAACGTCAACCATCTAACAAACACTTTGGTAAACACATTATTCACGCGTTACATGGCAAATGTTGTGACCACCTGGTGAAGTAAACCCGATATACCAAACTTGACCATGAAGTAAAATTCCCCAGTTTGTTACTTAAACTTGTACTAATCCTTGTGAAGAAGAAGCGGTGTACCCAATGTACAAAACCTCTTGACATATCCTCAATCGCGTGAGGATAGTTACAGAAAGAATGTAGTGATAGTTACTTTGTGGGTTAAGTGAGAAAGAATCACAAACCTAACTAAATAAGCCAAGTCTTTATCACACTCTATTAATGCTCAAACAAGTCATCTTGGCGGAAGGGTGAAAGAAAGAAGATGAAAATAAATGTAAGCGCTAGCCCGGAAAACGTCACTTCAAATCCTAAACACATGAAATTGGGGTTTTTTTTTAAAAAAATTTTTTTGGGAAATTAAAAAAAAACCCCGGGGTTTTATTTTTTTAAAAAAAAAAAAAAATTTTTTTTTTTAAAGGTTTTGGGGTTTTTTTTTTAAAAAAATTAATTTTTTAAAAATTTAAAATATTTTTTTTTTAAAAATTAAAGGGAAAAAACTTAATTTTTTCAATTTTTTTAAGGAAAAAAATTTAAAAAATTTGGAAAAGTTAAAATTTTTTAAAAAAAGGGGTTTTTAAATTTTAGTTGTTTTTTTTTTTAAAAAAATTTTTCCCCCTTTTTTTTTTTTTTTTTAAAATTTGGGGGGGGGGGGTTTTTTTTAAATTCCCTTTTTTTTTTTTTTTTTTTTTTTTGTTTTTTTTTTTAAAATTAAAAATTTTTTTTTAATTTTGGTTTAATTTATTTTTTGGGGGGGTTTTTTTTTTTTCCTTTTTTTTTTGGGGCCTAATTTTAAAAACCCAAAAATTTTTGGGGCCATTTTTAAAAGGCCCAACAAATTTTTCCTTCCTTTCGAAAAAAAAATTTAAACTTTAAAAACAAGGGAAAAGAAAAACCCCAAAAAGTTTTAAAAATTTCCCAAAAACCCAAAACAAAAATTTTTTTAAACCCCAAAAAAAAATTTGGCAAATTTGGGAAAAATTTAAAAATTTTTAAAAAACCCCTTTGGGCCAAAAACCCAAAATTTTGGGGTTTGCAAAGGGAAAAAAATATTTTAAAAAATAAAAATTTTTTTTAAAAAAAAAAATTTTGAAAAAAATTGGAAAAAAAAAAATTTTTAAAAAAACCGCCAAAACCCAAAAAAAAAAAAAAAAAAAAAAAGTTAAAAAATTTTAAATTTTTAAAAATTTTTTTAAAAAAAAACCCCCAAAAAAAAAAAAAAATTTTTAAATTTTGGTTTAAAATTTTTGGGGTTTGATTATTGGGGGCCCCAAAAAATAAGGGTTTTTAAAAGGAGAAAAAAGGGGGTTTCCTTGGGAAGGGTTCAAAATACATGTTTGCCATTATAGAAAGAGAAAGTAGAGAGAGGTGTTCTTGGTAGAGACTTGGTTACAAAATATGGAAGGTTAGATTATGAGAAGCACCACCTTCCATGGATGGAAGGGTATTTATAATTCTGAGAATACACGACCTCTGTCGGCTGTGGATCGGTGTCACGGTGGGTAAAGACAGTCCTTCCTCCGCGGTGTTACACTAAACTAATCTCGCTACTAATAAACTAATTAACTACAAAACAACGTAAATAACTACAAGTCTACGAGCTAACATATGCTAGACCATATTTGGGGTGTGACACTTTAACATGGAATTTCCAATTCCTAACGAGTCGATTCAAAGATTTACGAGGCTACCGTTAAGTTAAAACTAAACCTAAATGGATCTGGCAGATGATGATTTAGAAATTCAAGATTCAAAGGTGAGATCACTCCATGTAGCGACTTTCTTCTCGACTTGTCCTTTTAAGGAGGCTAGGTTTTCACCCTCGAGAATAGTATCAAGCTTTCGGGATCTTATGAAATCAAGGATTTCAAATTCACGTCATACTTTTAGACAACTTTGTGAATACTAGTTCAACTTCCATTTAAATTTGAGAAAAAGCAAGTTTAGCACATTTATTCATAAGCAACATAGTGCTTTTATTCACATGACTCATATTTTTCATTTTCATTTTCAACTTTTTCACTTTTTCATTTTTTTTCATCATTTTGACTTCGAACTTTAAACTTGCAACTTTTGCATCATTCAAGCACTTTTACGATACTTTCATTTTGCAACATTATTCAGATTTTAAGAAAGTATGCTTTCTAGAAAATTTAAATAAAAAGTTGAACTCGGACTCTAAATCAATTTTGCTTAAAAACTTTTTATTGTAACAAGACGATTTGAATGTTCAAAAGTTTGACAACGAGTACGTATTTTAGTCCAATTAGTTAGCTTATGGGAGAAAAAGCCATAGATTACTTATATAAGCTCTAAAGAGAACCAACTACTCACGCTTAGCATTTTCATTTACACACGCGTAAAACCTTAGCCTAAATGTTAAGAAGCGACTAGATCAACACTCTAGCAGTCGGGATTCCCTTGTTCTACTAATCAAGACTAAACTACCATTAACACCGAAGCATTAACGCATTATTTTGGTGCAAAGCACTTCCTTTAAATGTAAATACTTGATGAAAGCGATAAAATTTTTAAAATTTTGGTCAAAGCAGGGGTGCTAGGGTACTAGAAGGTACATATGTGATCAAAATTCGCTAGAATCCCCCGCACTTAGAATTGAATATTGCCTCAATATTCAAAGTAAAGCGTAGCCCATACTATAAAGCGGAAAAAGGTAATACTACTAGCCAAGTGTGGGCGAAATATTTTTCACAAAAGGATTAATAAAGATATCCCTAGATAATCGTTAGCAAAAGATCGGATATTGGTAATTTGGATTGAAAGCAGGCGCATCAATCATCACGATCTATGGAATCTGACGAGAGCAAACACATAACAAGCGAAACAACGGTGGAGAATTCCCCACATAGTGTTAGAAAATAAAAAAGTGGAAACATGGGTGGACACCCATGAAACTCTTGATTTTGTTAACAAGTCGCTAGCTTGACTCGACGAATTCATTGGTCCATGGGGAGCAAGTGGAAGAAGAATCTCCATCGGACTTTCATTCAAATAGTTTGGATAAACATTGAATGTCTTTGAAAGTTCCACTCCGATGAGATATAACGAACTCGAAAAGAATGATAAATGTCGGGGTCAAAATGGTATCTTCACTCCAGAAGGAGTTAAGATATGGAGAAAAATGGGATAAGAAAGAAGAGTGTCAAAGTTTTACAGCGGGTGGGACGGGTGGGCAAAGATTAGATTGAGGAACATTAATCGAATGTTCAACAATCTTGTCCTACTAGCGTTAAAACATCCGTGTCGGGCTTAGAAGATTCCATCATCCAAAGCGGTTTAGCGAGGGCGTGAAAATGATGGATCTAAGCCATACTAAATCACTCTCAAAACCGGAGGTATCGAGTCATCAGGAGAAAGAGTCGACCTCTTCCATAAGTGTCACTTGACGAATTGTCGGACGACCAATTGTATAGAAGATTTTCCAATTCATTGAGGTCGGCTTCAAAGTCAGTGAGCATCATCATCTCCCGTGGAGAATGATCAATAAGAGCGAGTTCATTGGCGAACTCCTCGAGAAGGTCTAGAGTCGAGTGGGATTGCCACTATTCTTTTCTTGAAATGTAAATTCCTCGAGCTCGGGTAAAGAGGTAATGGGGTTTTCAAGTAAAGGTCACTATCCTCATTACGAATGTCAAACATTGGGTTATCCCGAAATTTGAGTGAATTCGAGAATCAAAGTAAAATAGAGGATTAGTGAATGCCATAGTGAAAGGTTCTCGGACACACAAGAATATCTTCATCATCCGAATCAAAATCGGCGTCCATATCAAGATCATCGGTTCAAAATCTCTCACCTTGGTGGCGAGCTCGAAGTAATTTCCTCAATATACTCGATGTCTCCACACGATAAGGAATCGTCAAGCGATGTATAATCATTTTAGGACTGGAGATCATCTCATGAGAATCTTTAGGGGTAGGAGGAGAAGAATCATCATCAATAGGCTCATCACGCATCATATCGAAGATACCCTCGAACTCACTTGGGGTTGGGACAAGGTTGTCGGCGCAAGTTCGTTTAGAATAGTGCTAAGATGCTCGTCCCAGTACTTAGAGAGTTAATGGATACTTCGGTGTGGTTTCGGCCGACAAATTTTCATCATCATCGTCACTATCATCATCGTTAATGTAAGTCGCGAGCCGCCGGGCGCGTCTTGCTAGTGCTCGTTCTTGATTCGTATTTCTTGATACATTTTCAATCGGTGACTCGTTCCTCTTCTTCAAGTAATTCTAGCATAGATTTTTCATTGCGAGATGCTTGATCTTGACAATTTCTTCTAGAATACTTTTCTCGAGGATGTTGATCAATGGCGGAATTTGTTCAATGATGGGAAATTGTGGGGTGGAATTGTCAAAACAAGGAGTGTTATAACAAGTATCGGGTCCATAGTAATTTTGATTCCATGATTGACATTGGTAATCATAATGAGGACCCCACAATTTGAACAATAAAGAATTTGAGGAGAAAGTGCGAAATGAAGGATCATTGAAATCTTGATAGTATGGTTATGGTTCGTATGAATTACGTGAAGGGTAGTTGAAATCATTTTGAGGAAAATTGAAGGAGTTTGGATTAGAATCATAAGCGAATGAATTCTCGGCAACGTCGAACAAAATCCACCGGTGAGATAATTTCCACCACTCGCGCATACATTTGAAACAACGAAAACCTTTTGGTAACGTCTCCATAACCGTAGCAATAATATTGATCGAACGAAGATATCTCGAGTTCGGGAGTAGGAATTGAGGGTTCATCAATATCACACATGGTATTTGTAGCGGTATTTCCCGAAATTGAATCTTGATGAAATTCATTTAGGCAATTTTGAAGCATGTTCATGATTTCGTCCGAAAAAGGTATTGAAGATTCTGGAGGTGGGACAAGTGGTGTGCTCTTAGAGCTAGCAGTTTCTACCACTTCCGTTTTGGTCTCCGGTTCTTGCTCTTTTCTTTTAACCTTCACCATAAATTGCGAAAGATTTTGATCAAATCTAGACGGTTTAGGCTCAGAAACAATAGAACAAATCTCGGGTTGAGGTGGTTGGTCGGAAAAACTTGGAGAATTATCAAGAGAGTTATTACTGGATAACTCGCACCAATATAATATTTGCTTGCACCGCCCTTCCACGCTTACATAAACAATCGTGATTACGACAATAAAGGTGATCCTCTTCCATCGGCCTTTACGGTGAAAACAACGGCGATAATCGATCGTCGCCATGAAATTAAACTTATAGAGGTTAAAGAAATAGAATCAAGCAGTGCGAGAGGGTAAGAGAGATAGAATCATACGGATAAGGGAACGGAAAAATATTTTGGATTTTTGAAAGCGAGTGCACATGCACTTTCAAAACAACACTTCAATTAAAAACAAGACCGAGGCAAAACACTAGGAACTTAAACAAATAATCACAAAGCGTATTCATGCAAGTGACACAAAGGCAAGTTTTGAATCTTTTGTTCGGGAACTTATAATGATAACACTCAAGTTGAGAAGTGTTATATTGATTGTGTGTTCTATTTTATTTAAAACAACAAGCAAAATGTTTTTGTATTTTTTTCTTTTACGTATATACAAAGAAAAGAAAAATATTTTTGTATTTTGGGGTTTGGAAAGCGAATAACTTCACGAGGAAGGATCTTCAAGTCACTAATCGTCAAACCGTAACGATATTGTCATAACACAACCTCCGTGGTATGCCAAATTTTGATATCTCAATTGTTATATAAAATATCAAATACGAAATAAGCGAGAGAATTGCAAATCAACCGTTTTAGGAAAAAGATCGACCACATAAAACTCGCGAATACTCGATAAGTGATACCGGGAAAGTGATTACCCGGGTCGTGTCACAACGAGGAGTGAATTGACGGTGACGTTATAGGTTCGTTATTAAAGTGCTTGAATGGATCGGGAATTTAAGTTTTGGTAACGGTTTCTACAAATTAAAGAACGGGAATGTAAATAAGGCACGGGAAGAAAGTAAATAAATAAATTAACAACTACTAAGCATAAGAAACAATAAAATGAAACTAAACTACGTCCTAAGGCACTAAAACTAAAAAGCGAAAAGGGGCATATGAGAGCTCTAAAGTGAAAACTTTGCAAACTAAGACCACGGTGCAAAACCAATTTTCCTCGTCCTAAACGACTAAAAATAATTTTAGAAAAAAGCCGGGTATTTTTTTGACTTTTATTTTATTTATTACAAATTAAAAACTAAATTAAACTAATTAATTAATAAATAATATTAAACATTTTTAGAAAAATGTAATAAAATTACATTAAATACTTTAAATGACACTGAATTAAAGAAAAATAAATAAAAACATGCAGCTAGCTTCTTCAAATAAGCGGTTTAAGAAAGCACTAAAGGAATTAAGCTAAAGCGCATAGCTACCTTAAATATTAATTAAGCGAGAAAAGACCACTCAACACGGGAGCACGGATGGTAGACGGTGTTTTGTTGGAACTTATGTGATTATTCTGCAGACCAGTTCGAACACGGTCTACGGCATTTTGCAAAACATTTTTTCAAATTTTATTTCAAAACCTATTAATTTGAAAAAATAAGTATTTATGAAACTACAAATTTTTACGAAAAGCTATAATAAGCACAGGATAAGCCAAATTAATAAGAAGATAAGAGATAATCTAAACTTCAAACACCCCTCTTGCACTACTTTAAGGCTAACTAAAGCTAATCAAAAATTTATAAAAATTACAAAATGTGGAACAACTAACTAAACAACCAAACATAAATCATGCCAAATTTTAGAGCATAAGGACAAGTAATGAACCGATTAAAAATCAAAAACTAAAGCCCGATTTGCCAATTTTTCTTGGTGCGGGGCATGCGATGGGCGATGGGGCTAAAGGGACAAAATAACGATTCTAAGTTTTGCGGTGGGGTACTTTTGAGAAATAATAAGCAACTACATGAACTTACAAACCTAAAATAAGCTAAGACATGTATCAATCTACCTACAAGCTACTTATAAAACAAAACTAGGGTCTAAAACTTAATTTAATTAATCTAAAATTGAGCTTCAAGCAGGATAGTTGGAGATGAGATGACAGTTATACACTAAAAAACTACCAATCCTACTAAATCTACTTGAGCAGACTAAAATGATATAAACTAAACTAAGTTGAGACCAAGTGAATTGATTTTGAAACCCAACATGGGTCAAAGCAGGAGTTTGACCAGGAAAATGTCTTATCCAAACACCCTTTGGGCAAAAAATGAAACTATTTTGAACAATGGTTGGAGATTTGAAAACTTAATTTGCATCATTCGACAAACCTTAAAATGAATTTAAATAACAACACACACTTTAGAACACCAATGATTTTAAGAACATAAAAAAATCAAGGCGCATAAACATACAAACTCCATAAATTTTAAAATGGAAATTAAAAGCTGGCTGAAATTTAAATTGCTTTAAAATTAAAGGGTACAAGGAAAGTAAATGACAATAAAATTAAAATGGAACTAGAATAATAAAATTCTAGACAAAGTTTTACACTAATCCTAAATGTCTATTTATACAAAACAATTGGCTTGTCTTTTTCTTTATTCTTGTCACGCTTCTTTATTGTGTTTGTTGTGAGAGAGATATGAGATACTTGTGCTTGTTTGACCCTTGCGACCATTGGATTAACCTTGGAGCACGGTATGTGCTAAAACACATACCTTTTCTTTATCAAAATAGACCTAAAATAACCAAGAAAAAGCCGTTTATTGCTAATATTTGTGGTTTCTTGAGTTTGTGCTTGTCTTGGTACGGATATGTAAAAGCACAAAAGGATCCAATCGGGGCGTAAATCAGAGCACGAGAGATTAAGAGCTTTTCGCAGGAAGGTCAGTTATGCATTTATGAAGATTTCTAATCTCGAGGATGATTTGTGAAGATTTGAGCAAGTTTGAAGAAATGTCGAAATGGCCCCTCAAGTTTGACAAATGGCGAAATGGCCCTTGAAGAATCAAAAGTTGCAAATTCAGCCCCTGGTCTATTGAAGATTGACAAAGATGGTCCTTGGAAGATATTTTCAGATTCACACCTTTGGTCCCTTGGAAATCCGAAATTACATCATTAGTCCCTATGGTTATCCTTGGTATACATGCTAGTCCAAGTTATAGTCCAAATCCAATATTCCAAATCCAATAACTAAACCTTGACCCAATTATAAAAATCCACAACCCCGATTCTAAACCTAAACCAACCCGGTAACACCGGCTAAATATTCCAACCAGATAAACCACTAACTTGACCTTTTACCAATTCGACACCTAATACCCGGTCAAACCATTTGAACTATAATAAAATAATCAAACGCGCCCCAAACAGTACCCTTCTCCTCCTTCCTCCCAAACGCAACCCAAACACCCATTTTTAACCAATTACCAATCCCCAAACGCACCACCTCGTACTAAGCATATTTCTAGAAGCCTTATCCTCAGCTGACATGACAGATGGAATGCCACGTGGCCATATGGCACAACATTATTGGCCGTGACACCTCTCTTAATGATTTGGAAGGCAATGATTGGACAAGGTGATGATGGAAGGAATGAGTGGCTCGAGAATCGACCTTCTAGGCTCTTCCGAAAGCATCAAGACCTAATCTCGGTATAAATAGACCATAGCTCACATTGTATTAGTGTGTAGTTTTAATAGCAATTTACCTTTCAATTAAATCTTCATTTCTTGTATCTTTTAAGCTTTTCGATAATGGTTTCTTAAAGTTGTTTAGTCTCGGTTTGTTTTGTAATCTCACTTTAAGTTTAAATAAAATTTTCAAGTATTTCATATTTTGTTTGATCTCAATCCGTACTCTTACATTGATTCAAGCTTTGAATATTGTTAGTTTTAGCTCATATAAGCTCTGAATAGCTTATGTGAGCTTGTTTTATTCATCTTATCTCAGTCTTGTTAAGTTTTTTATAAAAATCAAAAAAAAAAAGGTCAACGAAAGTCAAACTGCTTATTTGGAGTTTGCTTATTTTCAAATCTGTGTTCTCATCATGAAAAGAATGTGCTTTCATCTTTATTTCATCAGTTAAACCCCAATAAGAGGTAAAGCCAATCAATTTGTACCAAACACCCCTCAAAAAGGAGTGTTTGGCACAAAGGGTTTTTGACCCATTTTCAGGTACTCTTTGGGTTATAACTGCTTTGGTTAATAGTTCTAGTAGTCTTTGTGTTATTTTGTTAAATTTGATCAGATTTCATAAAGTTAAGAGTGTTTTCGAGTCCTAGATACCCATAAAATTTGTCACAACGACTTATGGCTAACGATAGTCTAAGTCCTTGTTTGAGTCAGCTTTTGAGTCACTTAGGATCTTTTGAGTCTGTTATAAGTCCTGGTTTAGTGTCATAAAGTGTCAAATAGATTTGGTCAATTTCTCTAGCTGTCTTAATTTCCTGTCAAAACAGTTTTGTGGGTCACTTTCTCTAGCTGTTTTTACTGTCTAAATCATTTCAAAAACCCAAAAAAATTAGTTTTGAGTAGAGTCTAGCAGTTAAAGTTAGCTTATAATCAGTTTTCAAGAATTTTCAACAACTTTTACAAGCTCAAATCTAGTTTTCAAACACATCCCAACAAAGTATCGACCAAAGCAGTTTACAAGGTCTCAAACACCCCCTATATCAGATCCTGTAAACTCTTTATTTGAGCTTCAAAACTTTTGAAGTTTGGTTTTTTTGTAGACCATGGAACCTGTTCTAGATCTGATCTAGCTTATTTTGGCATAAAAAAACTTGTTTACTAGCTTATAAATAAGCTCAAAAGTTGTCCCTTTTCCCCCTTAACTGTTGGAATTTCAGTTAGCAAATTAAGCTTCTAGTGCTTATCAGCCTGTTAGAGTAGCTTAAAACACTCCTAGATACCTTAGTTTAGATAGCTTATTAGGATTCCCCTCCCCTATAGCTTATTTGTATGATCCTTTAGCTTATTAGCTTATTTCTCTAAGTAATTTCCATTTTAGCTTAATCATTCCTTAATCACTAGCCTATTGCATGCTCCCATAGTTCCATCACTGTCATTTTAAGGTTTCTTTAGGCTGCCTTTAGCTTAAATTCAGTTTAGGAGCTGTTAGCTTATTGAAAAGTGCTTATTTAGAATCAAATTACACTGCAGCCCTTATATTTCACACATAAGCATTACATTTTAAATTTTTCACAGAACTAGATTAACATTTTAGAATTTTCCTGAGATTTTCATGATTTTTGGTCCTTTGTTTGCTATTTTTCTAGATTTAAAATAGTTTTAATCACTTTAATTAGCTTTAATTGCAATTAATTAAGAAAAGTTCAAAAATATTTTTCATTTTCCCAGTTTAAGAAAATATAAAAAGTATAAAAGATTTTCCATATTTTCCCCTTTTATTTGATATTTTCACAATTTAAATTAGATTAAAATAGTTTTAAATTAGTAAAAATAGAAAATAATCAAAAAAAAAAAAAAATAGTTTTGAAAAGTCTCTTATGATATTTTAGATTTTTAGAAAATAGTTTCATATTTTTCTCCTTAAATTTCATAATTTTTAGTAATTTAATTTAGTTTAAAAGGTTAAAAATTAGTTTTTAATTTAAATAAAATCCAAAAAAATAGTTTTAATTCTAAATTAGTTTTTACATATCATTTCTAGAGTAAAAGTAATTTTAGGCATTTTTAGGATATAGATTAGGCGTAGTTTCATTTTAATTACGTTTATTAATTCGTTTTAGTTATATTCGCACTTAGGATTTCCCGTAAAATAGATTCCCTTAATTACTTTCCCTATTCCCGTAGTTTAATAATCAAAATCAAACAAATCAAAACATCGAGCATTAAATTCCAAACCAAGAGCGGCGTTGGCAATTCCGCCTCGTTGGGAAAAGCGATTCGGGTTGTCTAATCCGTACTGCGATCACACGGGATTTGATTTATTATTCTTTTCTAAGAATTTGAATCTATCTTCGTGATTATTTTTGATATCGATATTGAGGTTTTATCCACACATAACCCCTAAGCCTTCAATTTCTTGAAATCAAATTTTGGCGCTTATTCTTGGGAGGTTGTGTCACGACAATATCGTTTGAGGTTTGTGATTAGTGACTCGAGATCCTTCATTCGTGAAGTTACTATTTTTCTATAAAATAAAAAGTAAAAAATATTTTCCTTTTCTTTTGTATATATATATATCGATTAAAAATACAAAAGATTTTTTCTTGTGTTTTGCTAATAAATAGAAGACACCAATTATATAACATTCTCAGCGGAGGTGTTATCATTATAAGTTCCGAACCAAAGATCAAAACTTGCCTTTGTGTCGCTTGAGAATTTATTTATCTCTATCGGACAAACAAAGCGTGTGGTGGGTACAAGGGCGGCGACATTAAATTGCGGTACGTAAAAGCGGGTTTTAATAAGCTTGTGACGACCTACAAAGCTTCTCCGCTCGCATGCGTTTGTCTTGTAGAGTGATTTATTCACTTGGGATTATTGGTTAAGTTCATTTGTGTTTTCGAATATCGGTTTCTTTTAATTGCCTTGGTTTTTAAGTGCATGCGCTTCGCTCTCGATCACGGCGTAGGCGTGTCGAGAGAATAGGCGTGCCGAGTTCGTACTATTGTTGAAGAACCCGTCATGGCGAGACACTCGAATGATGAGCGAGTTACTTCAAGCTCCGTGAAGCGGATACGGTGATGCTATCGTACTTCCACCAATTAACACGAAAATTTTGAACTAAAACAAATCTAATACAATTGGTGTCTAATAAACCTTTTTGTGGTTTAGATCATGAGGAGCCCAGCATGCACTCCGTTGGTTTAATCAAGTTGCTTCTACGATTAACTTTGGGCGTTTCTCATGAGTCGATTAAGTTGAGATTGTTTCCATTTTCCTTGAGGGGCAGCCGGACTTGGCTGAAAAAGAACCCCTCGATCGATTACAACATGGGAAGATCTTTCTAAGAAATTTGTGAACCAATTCTTTCCTCCGTCAAAAATAACAATGTTACGAAATCAAATCATAAATTTTCAACAAAAATTTGGCGAGAGTTTTGGAGAAGCATGGGATAGATTCAAGGAACTTTTACGTAAATGCCCAAATCACGGTTTTACCGATCTTCATCAGTTGATCGTTCTATAATGCTCTTACTCCGTCAGATCAAGATTAAACTTAACGCGCCGCGGTGGAAATATCTTGAGTCGTATGCCCGCTAATATTAGAACGATTATCGAAAATAAGTCAAAAGTTTCTTCATCTAGGAACCGACCGGTTGTTTCTAAGATCAGCCGACGACAACTACATTCGGAGGAGTGAGTTGAGTGGGTGACCGATGCTATTAATTCTATGATGAGAGTTTAAGATTCATAAATCCGAACCGATCAAAGCCGTTCTTGAAACATGTGTTATTTGCGGTGGTCCTCATCCGTATTATAATTGTCAAGCCACCGATGGCGATCTCGAAATGCTTAGTAGCCTCTGCTAATCCGGTTCAAAATCGAGAACCAAGGATACCGTGCCAACCAAATGGGACCACCGGTTTTGCACCGTTCTCAACAAAACCAAAACCGTTATCAAAACCAATCTTACAATCAAAACCGAGGAGCCAATCTCAATCATGGTAATCAAAACTACCAAGCTCCTCCACCTCAAGTTTATCAACAACCTCCTCAACAACAATATCAACAACCTTCTCATCAAGTTGCTCCGAATAACGAGTTTCTGTCTTACATGAAGAGTTCCGACAATACCATTAAAAATTTGCAAAATCAAATCACAAGTATAAGGAATGATTTCAAAAGAGACATGGAAGTTACAAGTAACAAGCAAATGAGAGAAATGAGGATATGATGGCTAGTTTCTTTCAAGCTAATCAAGCTTCATCTTATTCTCAACCTCGGGTTCCCTTCCGAGGTAATACTATTCCTAACCCGAGAGGTGACATGAAAGCGATTACTACCGAGTGGTGTTGCTTACAATGGACCCGGCTCCTACCACTAATTCTTCTTCTCCGTCTTGTGGTGTAGACCGTGAGACCGGGGTGACAAAGGACCGGTGCTTCCTACTAATAAGGGAGTCTTGAGAATGTCAACCCACGGTTGTCCGACTTCGAGCCTAAGGATGCTCCGGTTAGTCTTGAAAAGACTAACTCGAAAACAACACTCCCATACCGTCAAGGATGAATGATCAAAAGCAACGTGAACAAGCAAATCTTCAAATGGAAAAATTCTTTCGGATATTTCAAGATCTTCACTTAGAAATTAGCCAGCGGATGCTCTTCTTCTCATGCCTAAGTTTGTTTCGACACTAAAAGGAATGTTAAGTAATAAAGAAAATTGTTGATTTGGCAAAACGTCTTTGAATGAGAATTGTTCGTGTTATTCTCAGAAACTTCCGAAAAGTTAGGTGACCCGGCAAGTTCCTCATTCCGTGTGATTTTCAAGGAATTATTCGATGCTCCGCCTTGGCGATCTTGGCGCGAGTATCAATTTGATGCGAAATCAATTTATGATAAGCTTTCATTGCCCCCACACCGACATGTATGACCCTCGAGCTAGCCGAGCGAACTACGACAACACCAATCGGTATAGCCGGGATGTTTTTGTTAAAGTGGGAAGTTCGATTTCCAGCAGATTTTGTTGTCGTTGATTTCGATGCAGACCCTCGTGTGCCCTTATTCTCGGAAGATGTTTTTAAGGGCGGGCCATCGTTGATTGATGTTTATGGAGGAGAAATCACTTTAAGAGTTGGAAAAGAAGCCGTCGCGTTTAACGTTAACCATACTTCTAAATCTTTTACCAAACAATATGATGTGGCCAAAATTAGTAACACCGGGTGACAAAGGACAGAATTCCTACTAATAACGGAAGTACCAAAAGCGTCAACCTCAGGTTGTTCAAAAGTTGGGCCTAAGACATCGAGAATTGATTCGAGTCTTTCACGTTTCACGGTTAGAGTTTGTCTCGATCGTCTTTGAGCAAAAGAAGAAACTAGAAAAGGAGACTACAGCGGTTGTGGTGGAAAATGCTAGCTCTAAGAGCACACCACTTGTCCCACCTCCGCTTTACGTGTGTCGGTTGATCTTGTTCCTAAAAACACCGAGTTTTCTTTGGTGGCAATCCGCTACTTCTTGATTCTCCCCTTCCCATACTCGATATGAGGAAGATGATTCTATCATGAAAGAAATTGAGGCTTATTTGAAAAGTGATTCGGTTTCACGGAAATTGATCACGCGGACATCGATATCGAAGGAGATATTCGTTTGATTGAAAAAATGCTACGGAGATTACGAAAAAGTTATTCAAGAAGTCAAGCGTCTTTTAATCCTTTGGAGCCCAAGCTCAAGGATTCTTCCATTGATTTACTTCTCGGGAGTTCGCCATGAACTCGCTCGCATGAATCCCTTCCACGGGAAGTGAGGATGACATCTTTGATTTTAGAGCCGACTTACGCGAAATTGAATATTTGTTATATCAAGATCCGTCGATTTACTTGAAGTTCACCGATGAACTTGCTCCCACCGACTCGATTCTTTCGAAAATGAGGAAAACAAATATGATGATCCGTTTTACCCAAGAAAGATAAGGAAGTTAAGATTTGTTGATGAGCTTGTTGATTCGGAGGTCCCACTATTTTTATCCGAGTAATTCCTCTTCTCGTGAGGATTTTCACGTGGATGATACTTTGATTTCGTTCCTTTCCGAGGACAAGATTTTTAACCCTGGGATACTCTTCGAAGAGTGCATTCTTATCACCAAAGTTATTCGGAAAAAGGATCCTATCTTGGATGCCTTCATTGTTGAACCTTTGAAATACACCTTTTTGTACCATGGACTCCCTTCTTTGATGGAGTATTTCTATTGTGATCCATCATCCTCTCGTTCGCCCGCAAAACCGCCGGATGATGGATCGCTCTTTCTTGAAAAACCTTTTGTGAGTTCGGGAGGATTTATACCATTTGTCTTGATGCCCGACATTTTCTTCCCCACCCGACCTACCGGTTTCATTCCTTGGAATGAGGACACCGTTACGACCACAGTATCTCTACCACTTTCTTCCCCAAGGACAAATGAATTCGAGGGGAGTCGGGCTAGCGACTCGGTGATCAAAAACGATGGCGCTTCGTGGGGCACCCGTGCTTATCCATCTATCTTCTTTCTATTTTCTAATAAGTGGCGAAGAAGGTGCCTCTTGATTTCTAAATGTTTGGTTGTTTGTGATGTTGTGTGTAGGATGTTCCCGATATGAAGACTCTCGTGCTCGAAGTTTGTCATTTCTCCACTCGAGTTTCATGATCGATCTTGATGGAAATCCGATATCTAATCTTATCGACTAACGTTTATCTTCTAGCATACTTAATAAGCGGCTTTTAGATTTTCGTGATACCCTTGCTTTAAACATTGAGGACAATGTTTCGTTCTAGTCTGGGGTAGGGTAATCTTGATTTGATTTGACCGCACTTGCTTATTTACATAGTGTTTTCCTCGTAACCCCGTTTTCCTTAGAAAATGAAAAAATTGTGCAAAATTGTGAAAATTTAAAATTTTTGTAGCTTTTGTTAAGTCTTTTTGATTGAAAAGTTGGCTAGTCTCTTAGATAAGAAGCTATAAAATCACAATTCTAGCTCACAAGGCCAAGATTTTGCAAGTTTCCACGAGTGACTTTAAATATGCATGACTTGATTTCATTAGGCGAAGCATTTGCTAAGATAATATATGTTTTGACACCTTGATTGACTTTCCATTGGTGAGAGTAGGAATAGAATTACGACTTGACCGGCGTGTTGAGCCCTAGCTTGTTCCATAACCATAGATAATCTAAATTATCGGCTAAGCATCTGCGGATCTCATTATTTGAGATTTTAAATTTGCGAGATCGAGAAATGATAGAGTTACTTATAAGTTTAGATGCTAAACGTGGAGTAGTTGGTTCTCTTTAGAGCCCATCGAAGGTACTTATGGCTTTTTGTTCCCACAAAATTGTTTCACCCCATATTTGTCTAAATAATTAGAGATGTTGAGTTTTTGGCGGTAGTTAGTTCTTTATCTTCTTTAAAGAATTTTTGTTTTAAAAATTGGGTACACATCAAGGATCCGTAATAAATAAATGAGCAATATGTGATATGAGAAAAAGTAATAAGTAAAGTTGTGAGGCTGCGGTGTCGAGATCGGACCCTTGGATCTTTAGCGGGATTGAATGAGGTCTTAGCCTAACCGGTAGGATTCTCATCTCATGAAGCCTATAGTCTTGGAATTACCCGTGAAGCTCAGTGGTTCCAGACTCATATAAGTAAAAGTAAAAGTTCATGTAAAAAAAAAAAAAAAAAAAATTGAAAAATGATATATGAAAATTGAAAAAAGTCAAAGTTAGTAATAAAATTCTTTGATGTGGACCTCATTTTTACGACAATGGTTCTTGAGAAGGCGGATAACTAATTATCAACTTAGCTTTGTATCTTTATCGGAATAATTCTTATCGAAGCGAAATTTGAAGAAATTCATTTCTCACAAAAATAAAAAATCTAGAGGAAATAGGAAAATGGGAGCGAAGGTAAGTACACAAGTAACTTCCATGGGTAGTGTTAGCATCTAGAGTCGTATGTAACAATGATTTCGGTTTCACGCTTAGTTTGGGACTTGTGAAAAATCGGGGACGATGTATTCTATCCGTATGGTCACTTCACTGTGTTGTGTTTCTTACTCCGTGATCCTAACGTGTCGTTTGAAAAATGTTTGAGTTATTGATCGACATGAAAGTTCAACAAACCGTCATTCATAACTTGGAATGTGTGTCGTAATATCTATATGTGAATTTAAAAAGGTAAGCAGGCGTTTTAGAATTAAGGGTTTTAATCTCTTTTGAGGAATCTTTGCTACTTCTTCATAGGTTTAGTGAAAGAGATTGAAATCCTTGGTTTTAAGCGTGAGTTGATTGCATTGCGTGAGGACACGGCAATAGTTTAAATGCAGGGTATTTTGGTATGTGCTAAAACACATACCTTTTCTTTATCAAAATAGACCCAAAATAACCAAGAAAGAGCCGTTTATTGCTAATATTTGTGGTTTCTTGAGTTTGTGCTTGTGCGGTGCGGATATGTAAAACACGCAAAAGGATCCAAATCGGGCGTAAATCAGAGCACGAGAGATTAAGAGAGCTTTAGGCGGTAGGAAGGTCGAATTATGCATTTATGAAGATTTCTAATCTCTGAGGATGATTTGTGAAGATTTGAGCAAAGTTTGAAGAAATGTCAGAAATGGCCCCTAAAGTTTCAGCAAATGACATAAATGGCCCTTGAAGAATCAAAAGTTGCAAATTCAGCCCCTGGTCTATTGAAGATTGACAAAGATGGTCCTTGGAAGATATTTTCAGATTCACACCTTTGGTCCCTTGGAAATCCGAAATTACATCATTAGTCCCTATGGTTATCCTTGGTATACATGCTAGTCCAAGTTATAGTCCAAATCCAATATTCCAAATCCAATAACTAAACCTTCGGCCCAATTATAAAAATCCACAACCCGGCCCTAAACCTAAACCAACCCAGCCAACACCCGGCTAAATATTCCAACCCGAATAAACCACCTAACCCGACCTTTTACCCAGGTCAACACATAATACCCGGTCAAACCATTTGAACTATAATAAAATAATCAAACGCGCCCCAAACAGTACCCTTCTCCTCCTTCCTCCCAAACGCAACCCAAACACCCATTTTTAACCAATTACCAATCCCCAAACGCACCACCTCGTACTAAGCATATTTCTAGAAGCCTTATCCTCAGCTGACATGACAGATGGAATGCCACGTGGCCATATGGCACAACATTATTGGCCGTGACACCTCTCTTAATGATTTGGAAGGCAATGATTGGACAAGGTGATGATGGAAGGAATGAGTGGCTCATAATCAGCCTTCTAGGCTCTTCTCAAAGGCATCCAAGACCTAATCTCAGCTATAAATAGACCCTTAGCTCACATTGTATTAGTGTGTAGTTTTAGTAGCAATTTACCTTTCAATTAAATCTTCATTTCTTGTATCTTTTAAGCTTTTCAGTAATGGTTTCTTAAAGTTGTTTAGTCTCAGTTTGTTTTGTAATCTCACTTTAAGTTTAAATAAAATTTTCAAGTATTTCATATTTTGTTTGATCTCAATCCGTACTCTTACATTGATTCAAGCTTTGAATATTGTTAGTTTTAGCTCATATAAGCTCTGAATAGCTTATGTGAGCTTGTTTTATTCATCTTATCTCAGTCTTGTTAAGTTTTTTATAAAAATCAAAAAAAAAAAGGTCAACGAAGTCAAGCCTTATTTGGGTTTGCTTATTTTCAAATCGTGTTCTCATCATGAAAAGAATGTGCTTTCATCTTTATTTCATCGATTAAACCCCAATAAGAGGTAAAGCCAATCAATTTGTACCAAACACCCTCAAAAGGAGTGTTTGGCACAAAGGTTTTGACCCATTTTCGGTACTCTTTGGGTTATAACTGCTTTGGTTAATAGTTCTAGTAGTCTTTGTGTTATTTTGTTAAATTTGATCAGATTTCATAAAGTTAAGAGTGTTTTCCAGTCCTAGATACCCATAAGCTGTCACAACAGCTTATGGCTTAGCATTGGTCTAAGTCCTTGTTTGAGTCAGCTTTTGAGTCACTTAGGATCTTTTGAGTCTGTTATAAGTCCTGGTTTAGTGTCATAAAGTGTCAAATAGATTTGGTCAATTTCTCTAGCTGTCTTAATTTCCTGTCAAAACAGTTTTGTGGGTCACTTTCTCTAATTTGTTTTCTTGTCTAAATCATTCAAAACCCAAAAAATTAGTTTTGAGTAGAGTCTAGCAGTTAAAGTTAGCTTATAATCAGTTTTCAAGAATTTTCAACAACTTTTACAAGCTCAAATCTAGTTTTCAAACCTGTCCCAACAGCATATCAGCAAAACAGATTTACAACACCCCCTATATCAGATCCTGTAAACTCTTTATTTGAGCTTCAAAACTTTTGAAGTTTGGTTTTTTGTAGACCATGGAACCTGTTCTAGATCTGATCTAGCTTATTTTGGCATAAAAAACTTGTTTACTAGCTTATAAATAAGCTCAAAAGTTGTCCACTTTTCCCTTAGCTGTTGGAATTTGGTTAGCAAATTAAGCTTCTAGTGCTTATCGACTGTTAGAGTAGCTTAAAACACTCCTAGATACCTTAGTTTAGATAGCTTATTAGATTCCCTCCTATAGCTTATTTGTATGATCCTTTAGCTTATTAGCTTATTTCTCTAAGTAATTTCCATTTAGCTTAATCATTCCTTAATCACTAGCCTATTGCATGCTCCATGGTTCCATCACTTGTCATTTTAAGGTTTCTTTAAGTGCCTTTAGCTTAAATTCGGTTTAGGAGTCATTAGCTTATTGAAAAGTGCTTATTTAGAATCAAATTACAACTGACCCTTATATTTCACACATAAGCATTACATTTTATATTTTTCACAGAACTAGATTAACATTTTAGAATTTTCACGAGATTTTCATGATTTTTGGTCCTTTGTTTGCTATTTTCTAGATTTAAAATAGTTTTAATCACTTTTAATTAGCTTTAATTGCAATTAATTAAGAAAAGTTCAAAAAATATTTTTCATTTTCCCAGTTTAAGAAAATATAAAAAGTATAAAAAGATTTTCCATATTTTTCCCCTTTTATTTGATATTTTCACAATTTAAATTAGATTAAAATAGTTTTAAATTAGTAGAAAATAGAAAATAATCAAAAAAATAATAAAAAAAATAGTTTTGAAAAGTCTCTTATGATATTTTAGATTTTTAGAAAATAGTTTCATATTTTTCTCCTTAAATTTCATAATTTTTAGTAATTTAATTTAGTTTAAAAGGTTAAAAATTAGTTTTTTTAATTTAAATAAAATCCAAAAAAATAGTTTTAATTCTAAATTAGTTTTTACATATCATTTTTAGTATAAAAGTCCTTTTAGGCATTTTTAGGATATAGATTAGGCGTAGTTGCATTTTAATTACGTTTATTAATTACGTTTTAGTTATATTCGCACTTAGGATTTCCCGTAAAATAGATTCCCTTAATTACTTTCCCTATTCCGTGGTTTAATAATCAAAATCAAACAAATCAAAACATCGAGCATTAAATTCCAAACCAAGAACGGCGTTGGCAATTCACGCCTCGTTGGAAAGCGATTCGGGTTGTCTAATCCGTCTACTGCGATCACACACTGGATTTGATTTATTATTCTTTTTCCTAAGAGAATTTGAATCTATCTTCGTGATTATTTTTGATATCGATATTGAGGTTTTATCCACACACATAACCCCTAAGCCTTGATTTCTTGAAATCGAGCCCAAGTTGACATCGCAATCATTGATCTCTCTTCTTTAGTAGTGTGGATTGCCAACATGGCAAAGAAACAAACCCATGTGAAGCCTCTTGGATTCTTACGGTATGAGAGTGATGGAGAGAGTGGCGGGAGGGGAAGTGGGATTGCTTTTAGGCGCCAAGATTATGTTCTTGGGTTTGGGAACTTTTGACTTAGGGGCGGGGAATGGGTAAATATGGGTTAAATGGTTTTGGGTAAATAAAACGTTTAAGTGTAATGGGTTAGTGGTGATGGGTGGTTAAGGATTAAAAGTTTATATATAATTTGTATTAATTTTTAATTTTTTGTATTTTGTGAAAGTTTAAAATGTGTTTTTCTTAAATAAAAGAAATTGGTTTTAAAAATGTTTTAATACTAAAATGGTTTTTAGTAAAGATGTTTTTAACAAAATAATTGTTTTAAATAAAAATGGGTTTAAATAAAAATAATTGTTTTAAATAAAAATTGGTTTTAAATAAAATAATTGTTTTAATGAAAATGTTTATAAAAAGGTAATTTGGTTTTACGGTGAAAGGGTAATATGGTAATTTTAGGTTTAGGGTTTTGTTTGGGTTTGTTTCCCAATCTCACTCCAAAAAGCGTTCGGGCTCCAAAAATGTAGAAAATCCACTTCCGGCTCCATCCATAAACACGTTTGTCATTCAAGCTCATTTACGCATGTTTTGCCTGTTTTCGATCCTTTCTACAGAAACATATAAAAACACATTCAAGGATATCTGCGGTGTAATTGGGTATATTTGGTGTTTTAGACATTTTGTGGGGGTTTTCGGGCTTAAAATGATGAGTAAAGGCCACTCATCAAACTAGAGTTCGGATCATCAAAATCTGAATGTTCCGGCTAAGATATCAAGGTCAGAAGGTCATCAAGAATTGGATGAATACTGAGCAAGGGAAAAGGCATGGGAAGAGGAAGGAACATCCACTTGACCCTTCCCTTCCCAACTGGAAGGACGATGAATATGACGACATCCGTCATAGCAGGCGTGGGAGGCGCAAATAAACAAGTAAAGAACAAGTGAATAAAAGGCGGAAAAGTAAAGGAATTACGAAAAGACAAAACGTAAACAACAAACCTAGGGAGAACCATCAATATGGAGCAAACCAAAATCGATTCGATGGGCGTTCCAACTTCATGAAGGGGAGTAGTTGATAATAAAGGAGAAGAAGAAGAATGAGTGGGCAAAACATTTAAACAATATTCAAGAGTTTGCGAACTTTGAGTTAACAACTTATGAATGGTCTCCGAAGACTTACCACCAGTAGAGGCCCTACCAGAATCGTTAAGGTCGCTCCTCACCTTCTTAGGGGGATGGACAAGGTTGGTGCCAGCTTTCCTCTTCTTCCTCCCAGAACCGGAAGCCATACCACTATCAAAACCAATATCAGAAATCGAATAGTCAGGTCGCAGGACAATATCACCAGGTGGTCGAGAAGCTCCGATTTCCGAAGGGATAGCTACACGTCCAACTTCACCAGAAGAGGGAGGGGCAAGAGAAACAATACGACCTTTGGTCAGTTTTAGCAAAGGAACCTCATTCTCCTCCCGTGGCCGAGTATCAACAAGCAACTCCATAGGGTCCTTCTTCTTAACCAAAGACAACTGATCCATAGCTGCAGAAAATAGACGAAGAAGAAACACAAATCAGGACAAAACAAGAATAAATTAGCAGAAGGAAAACATAGATATGGTATACCACTTGATTCTATTAATCATAGAACACAAAGTAAAAGTCATCACCCAAAGTATAATTACGGCTCAACCCAACTAAACAAAGGAAAGCTCAGGAAACTTAACAAAGGAGAAGCATTAGTAACAAGGGAGGCAACGTGTCCATCATCAAACTCGGTATCCCAGGGTGGCATCCTTGGGAAGATTACCCCAACAAAGAAAGGATGAATAGAGGACAAGCAAATGAGTCAACCCGGAAAAGTGATCGTTCAACTCCTAAGACAATCAAGGGGTTTGGAATAGCAAGCATAAAAGCTATCAACGCGTTTACTAAAGAAAGCCAACCATGTTTTGAGACAAAACATAAAAACACCTAAATAAACCAAGCGAGGGTTCAATACAGCGCAAAACAAAGAATCTCAAATTGAAACTTTAGCGACACGGATGATGAGAAAATGCGATATATGAATATGATAGTAGTCAAGAATTGAAACAAAAAAAGAAGAAAAGGGGAGGCGAAAATTAGCAAGCTCGAAAAAACGGGTATAAACACCGATCTTCCCATTCGGCGCTTCCCGAATACTTTGGTCAGGATCAGGCAATTCCGGACGAACAAATTGCGGAATCGAATAATCAATACAGAAACGGTCAAGTACCTTTTGTGATAGTTTAGATTTGGTAGATGAAAAAGTACTGATGCGATATTTCATCCTGCTTTTAATATTTATAAAACTTAGATAACTTAGGATAGACACATACTAATGGGCAGAGAACCCGATCGGATGTAGTAAAGCCTTAGGTAAATCCGAGTATCGTCCCAAGAGAGCTGTGACCTTGAAAGAACTAATATGATTAGAAATGATATTGATAATATATTGGTATGACAAAGTTGATATAATCCATCAATATGTTATTATTCTACTTACACAGACACTAGAAATTTAGGGTAAAGAGATAGATAAACGAAGATTAACAAAGAATACAAATATGAATTGATTCTCGATACGACGATTCAATATAGTGGTTAATTATCACCATACTCTTTTGGTCGATTCATCATGGCCTATGGTTCTTAGATTCCTCACCAAGATGAGCAGGTCACCCGGGATCATTCGACAACCTAATAGCAGTCATTAAGCACCAAATCTACTAGATCTAGACGGTGGGAACCCTGCCGTTAGGAACTTAGATTCCTACTAACCTCTTAAATACCTCCACATGATAGGTGATCATTTGGTCAGTTCGCACACGAAGAGTGGTTGTACTATGGCCAATTCCTCCCATACTTAGCTATCTATCGAGGCGAGGGGTCGATTGGTCATATCTCGGCCCTTTAGATACTACCAAGCTTATAATACTACAAAGGCTAGCGATCTATGAAAAGACTAGCAAATGTCTATAAAGAATTATAGAGAATAACAATAACATAAATGCAAACTTCAATTAATGATATGAATTCATAGTATAAGTTCTAGAAAAATATAAAAGAATTCAAACTCGAATACAATGGAAATCGTGAGCGAGGACTTAGTTATTCGATTGCTCTAAACCATGCTTCTTCTTACGTGTTTTGATCTCCCAAACCCTAGAAGGTTTGGGAAAGGAGAGATACTTAAAAGCGGGTGAAACCATCGACTATTTATAGGCTTGAACTAGTTCTGGCGTAACCTTATTAGGTAGTTCGTCGTAACTTTATTATCGTTTGTGCTTATCCATGGTTACGTCGTAACCTTAGGCTGGGAATTACTGTGGTAACCACGTAAATCAAGTGTATTTCTTCATTACGGTAGCTGAAATTTGAGGGTTACCGTAGTCTTTGTCGATAGGGTGCTTATCGGTTGTTATGGCGTAACTTTGGTGAGGGTTCTGCCGTAGCCTTCATAATCTTTAGTTGCGTTGTAACTTCATCACTTGGTTACGCCGTAGTTAAGAGACAATCGTATCAATAGGGCATGAAAATGTCCAATAGCAGTTTCCTTACATTGAATAGGTCCTAAAATGAAATAATAAGGAATAAGGATGTTTTCACTAGTATATTACTCAAAATGTGATGATATAGGGGAAAATTAACGCTTATAAAATCAGGACTATTTGATGTTATCAAGTACCCATAACGGAAAAAGAAAAAGGGAATCAAGAACCTAACCTGAATGAGGAACTTGGAAGGCAGATACGGCCAAAGGTAAAATTGGATTGAAGAGCAGTGTTTGCAACAAAAGAACAGTAAAAAGAAAAAATGGGCTAAAGCCAAAATAAAGGGTATTTATACAAACGGAATGATGATTACTCAAGAAAACCCTAAGGGAGGACATGCGTCCAAAAGCAATCTAATCCAACGATCCAAATCAAAAACACGAGGATAAGGATGGTAGATGACCAAGGGCCCACGGAGTCAAATCAACCAGAATACGAAAAGTTGCCAACCATCAAAGTTATAAAAAACACTTTCCAAGAAAAGGGAGCGTCAAGAAAACGCTTCAAGAGTGCGGAAGAGAAAATGATCTGAAGGAAGTAGTCCAAGTACATCCACCGTACGCGACCATATTCGCACGCAGTGCACATACTAGACTGGGGGACTGGATGGTGTAGCAGTTCCTAAAGGCGAAGAAGCATTTCAAAAAGAAAAAACGCACGAAACAGGAAAACGCTTAGTCAACTCAAGTCTAGTGACATCCACCGCACGCGACAATATCCGCATGCAATGAACATACTAGACTGGGGGACTTGATGATGTATTGTATGTATAACGGGCCTGCTAGGCCCAATATATACTATACACATACTGGGCTCAGGTCCAATACCTATAAACTCTGGACCTACAGTAAGACTGACGCAATTGGCTATGGTCCAGAACTCAAGACGCACGTAAGATACACAATGGACTAAGCCTCCAGTCGTCGAACATCTTACGTCCGCATCCGCGATTGATACGGAACCTTATCCGCCAAGGGTCCGGCTCCGGCGACTAACCACTACATGCGAGAATCCAGGAAGCCCTAGCGTTAAACCTCGCCAATAAAAGAGGCTCTAATCCCCATACAAGGTAGAACTTTCTCTCTCATAATTGCACACACATACTCCTATTTTCCCTCTCAAGAATGTGTACTTACTCTCACGTCGGAGTCTAATCGTGGGGTCCGTCCCTACGGTAAGGCTAACGATTTACTCTTCTTGTGCAGGAAAATCAATCAAACTATTTGGATTAGTACAAGATCAGCCCATCAGAAGCTTGTTGACCCAGTCTAACAAGCTATATTCAGATCCATTACAACCCGTCACACAAATTGTACTAACATGTTGTGAAGAGGATATTTAGGTACCTCAAATGCTAACCCAAATTAGGCCTTTGGTATCCTAAAGATTCTCCTTTTGACTTGATGGCATATTCAGACAGTGATTATGCTGGAGTTGCTTGGATAGGAAGTCAACAACATGTGGTTGTTAGTTCCTAGGGTGCAAATTGATATCATGGCAGTGTAAAAAGCAAACTGTGGTGGCAAATTCTTCTACTAAAGTTGAATACGTGGTTGTTGCTAGCTGTTGTACTCAAGTACTCTGAATACAAAATCAGATGCTAGACTATGGGTATAATTTCATGAATTCTGTCATTAATATTGATAACAAGAGTACTATTTGTATAATAAAAAATCCTTTTTTACACTAAAAAAACACATAGAGATTAGACATCATTTTATAAGAGACTGCAATGAGAAAAATCTAATTCAAGTTGTTAAAGTTCATACAAATGATAATGTTGCAGATCTTCTTACTAAAGCTTTTGATGTTGGAAGGTTTCAGTACTTGGTAGCACGTATTGGAATGTTTAATCCTTAAAAAGTCTTAATCTCTTTGTGTCCTTGTCAAAGTTTTGAAAAAGGATTAGTATTGTTAGTTTTATCAGTTTGTACTGCTAAGTATAATTAGTTCTGCTAGTTGTATTTAAGCCTACTTTGTTTATACTGCTAGTCTAAATTAATACTGTTATCAAGAAAATGGTTTGGATTGTGTTTTCTTGGTTTTAGACTAACATTTGCAGGATCAACAAAGCAGTATGTTTGGAGTTACTGATGGATAGCAAAGGAGGTGTTTTGGTTCCTTGGTAATAGAGGAACTGATTAATGATAGAGAAGATTTAAGGAAGTCCTTTAAAATCTTTCTCTTGAAGTCAATCCTATCTATACAGAACATGAATTGATGGTCATTTAGTTAGTCAGATAGTAACTGATCTAACTCACTCTTTACCATTTTATCTTTGTATAGTGTGACCAGTCTACAGACATCTGGTTTAGAGAACAGCGAGAAAACGTAAATCTAATACTTGTGTGTTAGAGGCAACACCTGCCACGAGCTGGAAACCCTGTCAAGAAGGCTCTTTTAATGATCTATCTGATCACAAACAGTATTTTATACTGAAAACATTGGTTCTCACATAACCAGAGGTTAAATGTGACCGAAATTGATTAAGTGTCTTCCTTTACACTTAATCCCTTTCAAATGTTTCAGTGCAGTATTTTTTTAAAAGAAAATTGAGTTAATGCGGCTGAGAAAAAGTTTTTGAGAAACTTAGTACTGCTAGGCTAAAACTTAGTACTGCTAGGCTAATTTTTGTATTGTTGGGTAACCGTTAGTGCTGTTTGGGAATAACTATTTTTTTACATATAGCCGTTGAGGTATTTTCGTAACTTACTTTGCTTATAGGGTTCTTAACTTGGGTTGTTTATAATCTTTCTTTAACTTATAAGATTTCTTCACAATCAAGAAACCATTTCTTAAGTCGGCCAATCGAAACCATAAGTAATATCTTTATAATCTCAATTGGTTTTCTCAAACTCACATACTCTCATAAACAAACATATCCCAACACTCTAATTCATCTTTTCTCAATCTTAATGGCGATTTTGGAATTTATTGACAAACACAACATGATGGCATACTTAGAGAAGTCAGCAGGTAATGATAACTTCCATCAGATAGTGGATTTTCTTAATAACAGTACCATAAGGTATGCACTTACTATAAACCATACTATCTATACTTCTCTAATCAATCAATTTTGAAATACTGCTACTTTCATAACAGTTGATATTGGTGAAGTAAAGTTAATTGCAACAGTTGATGGCAAAACCATAAATGATACTGAGTCATCTATTAGAAGACATCTCAAACTAGCAGATGATGACAATATTCGTTCTTTGCCTACTATTGAAATTTTTGAACAACTCTCCTTGATGGGGTATGTGTCAGATGGTACTCTAACTTTTCAAAAAGGACACTTTTCCCTTCAATAGAAGTTTCTCATTCATACCATCTTACACTGCTTAAGTCCAAAGAAAACTTCTTGGGAGCAATTTAGTAGCAATATTGCAATTGCTCTTATTTGTTTAGCCACAAATAGGACTTTTAACTTTTCAAAATTGATTATTGATGGTATGATGAAAAATGTGGATAGTAAAAGCAAATTTTTGATGTATCCAAGATTTGTGCAACTGTTTTTTACCAAACATAAATATCTACTTCATACTCACAAAAATCTTTATCATGTTCCTACTCTAACTCAAAATTTTTTTAGTAATATGAAAAGGGTTGGAAAGGGTTTTCCTGGAGTATATATACATTTATTTGCTTTAATGCTTGCTCAAGGTGATGGATTAACAACCCCAGTTGAGTCCCATGACACACCCATTAGTGTTCCATCCACCTCACTACCACAACCAATTTTACAAACCTATAGGAGAAGGAACATACATGAATCTGTGGTTGCTCAGTCCATATCTCATACTCAGACCAATGTTGCAGATGAGCCTATCCCATGGGATGAAGGGGATAGTTTGGTATGGGATGCTACTACTCCCTCTAGCTTAGATGCAGGGGAGGACAGTAGTAACATCAATAAGACCCAAACCAAGACAACATCTAATGGGTCAAGTTCTCGTGAACTTGATTCAGGTGATGGAAACCCTAGTCAACAGGCTACAATAGGAGTCTCAGGTGATCAACCTAGGGTTGAGACTGAGTTTGACATGCCCCATGATTCACCTCTCCTAAGAGTTAACACACTTGGAAGTGATGAGGGCAGCATGGAACTCTTAAATGAATTGTTGGAAGCTTGTACCAAATTGGCACAAAGAGTTACTGACTTGGAGTTGGAGTTACAATAGACAAAGAAACTTTATGGTGTTTCTTATATGAAATTGATTCAAAAGGTGAAGAGGTTACAACACAAACGCAAGTCCAGTAAAGCTCAAAGGAAGGCCAACATTGTGGAGTCTGATACTGAAACAGATGATGATTTGGAGGATCCTTCTAGATAGGGGAGGAAAATTGCTGAAATTGATGAAGATCCAAACATCAGATTGGTTGGAGAAGATGCATATATTCAGTGGAGGTTTAATGCTGATATGGGTGGTGATAGTATGTGTGAAACAAATGTTGGTTTTGCTGCATAAGATATTAGTACTATTGATGTTCACAGAATTAGTACTACCAGTACAACCTTTAGTACTGCTAGTCTGATAAGGATTTAAAAGGTACACTTTTGAGGGGTCATTAAGCCCTTAATCGACCACTTTTATATCCGTTACTGCTTAATTTCGTTCCTTTTCACTTTTTAGGTCTCTTGAAGGCAAATTGCTAGAATGACACTTATTCGGACGAAAAGGCGTGAATATATGAAGAAAATGGCCAAGTCAAGATCAAGACACTCAATTCTTTGGAATTGAAGGTGGCGTCGAGTTAGAAAGCGGCGCCGTCGTAACGTGCTCAAATTTGTGATGGCTCGATGGCGAAATTGCTATTTTGTACCCAACAACGTCGGGTTTTAAAGAGTAGGGCGTCACAACTTAGGCGGCTGGATTCGAGATCGACGGCGTCGGAAGATGAAGCCGATGGCGTCACGACCATAAGGTGACGCCGTCGCCAAGGTTGGCGTGGTCAAGACGAAACCCTAATGGCGGCGATCCGACGGCGTCACATTGAAAGAGTGAAGCCATCGCAAGTTGTAACTCTATATATAAATTTGAATTTTCGGACTTTTAGGCGGTGGTTTTGTGGAGTAAAACCTAATAACGATTTTTGGTCATCTTGAGCGGTAACAGGGTTCTCATAGCCTATTTTACAACAAGATAAGTGTTGGGATATGAAAGTCTTTGAAGAGATGAAATCTTGAAGATATGAAATCTTGTAAGTTGTAAAATCTTGGAAGAAGTCAATGAGTCAAAGTCTTGCTAAAGATAGAGTCAAAGCACCGCACTACAAAGTCAAAGTCTTGCAAGAACAAAGAACTGTTATATTCGTTTATAGAAAGTATTGTAACTCTAGAATATTCTATGTTTAGATTACTTGTCGTACAAGAATACAAATTGTAAACCGACTAGGATATCCTTGAGCCTATAAAAGGACTCCTAGATTGGCATTAGAGTGCGAGTTTATGAGTTTTAGAGTTCTGAATTCACAATTTATTTAGTGTTTTAGAGAAGTTCGATAATCTTAGAGTTGTTTAGAGTATCGCATAATAAGCGATTTAGAGTTTATAATAAAAGTTATTCTTCTTAGCTTTGTTAAGTAAATTCCGCGTGCTTAATAAAGATTGCTCGGTGTTTTTGTTAATAACTTAGGATTTATCCGAGGTTATTAAACCTTAACAAGCTAGTTTAAGTTAGTTTGATTAAAGTATATCGATCCAACAAGTGGTATCGAGCTTGTGGAAACTCGACTAGGAAGAAACCCTACTTCAACAATATTCAAGATGTCGATTGAAGTTGTTCCACCACCCTCAATCACCTCACTCGAATTCCAATAATCAAGAAGGAGAATATGATCTACGGTGCATGAAGATGAGGCGATATATTGCCATTCTGAGACCATGCTCTATGGAATGTAATTGTTAATGGCAATGAAGTAGTTCGAACCTATTAATATTCTGGACAACCAATAGCACCAAAGGCGGTCTTACCAACAACCCTAAGGAATCAAGAAAAGGCACTAAACATTCTCTTATCTCGCCATTCTAGATGGTCATCTTCTCAAATTTCATGATGCTAAAGATGCTAAGCGACTTTGGGTGCTCTCTAAAGACCAGTTGGAGGAATGAAGCCTCAAGAAGATGCATAGAAATTTCTTTGAAACAGCAGTTTGAAACTTTCACAGTGGGTGAAAGAGAAAGTCTTGATGCTACATATGACGGGTTTCAAAATCTCCTCAACATGTTGGAATTATACAAAGCGAAAGTATCGATTGAGGATGCTAATTTGAAGTTTCTAAGGGTTTGCCATCATCATGGCATGTAATTGCTACAATGATCGAGGAGGACAACAAGGTTTGGATGTCATGGACTTTGATGATCTCTATCATCAATCAAGGTGTATGAGCATGAGATGAGTGGCCAAACAAATTCTAAGTCTCACGGTGATAGCTTTTCTATCATCGAAAGAAGGCGTTATATTGTCAAAAGTCACGCTTCTCCTCAATCTTGTTTCTCAAAATCTTGATGTTTACAACCCCTTCATATCCACAATGAGGCCTACCACCTACCACTTTACACTCGGATGAAGTTGTGTGCTCCTTCTTTGCACAACAAGCCGGTTTACATGTCACTTATGAAGAAGATCTAGCACAGTTGAAGAAGATGCACTTGAAGAAATTGATATCGGTGGCAAGTTGCTATGATCATTGCTAGGATCAAAAGTACATGAAGAAGGCAGGCAAAAGCATTGATTTCAAACCAAAACAAGGCATAACTTTTGACAAATCCCAAATTGAATGCTTCAATTGTCAAAAGACCGGTCACTTTGCAAGGAGTGCAGTTGCTAACTATCAAGCAAAGCAGAACATCGAGAAGCCAAAACTTGAGCTCAAAGAAATTCCAATTCTTCAAACAAAGGCTTTGGTTGCTCGAGAAGTTATCGAGTTGGTGGGTGAAGAGTTTGATGATGAACCAAAGACTTACTATATGGTAGCGATGGAAGATGCGGTTGTAGGCACGATGGAAGCATTGAATTTGAGCAATTTGCTTTTGATGACGAACTGAACATCTTTGTTTTGAAATCGATGATGGCTTTGGAGGATTTGATTGGAGCAAAGAAAGTGAAGATGATCCTGTTCTTCTTGCAATGGTGGCTACTTCACCAATTCGATCTCTATCTCGAGGTATGCTCCAACTGTTATGATTTTATCATAAATTACTTATGATTATGTGATTGAAAGAGATAATTGTGTTAAGGCTAGATCCGAAGTGGTGGTTATCAAATTACTTTAGAGTCTATGGAAGCTAAAATTATAACACATGAAAATAATGAAATGGCTTGAATGAAAAGTATGAACAACGGGATTACCGGTTAAAACTTAGTGAATGGAAACTAAAGCTGTAAAATTCTTTGAAATTGAGAAATTAACTAAGGAGAGATGATCATTAGAAAAGTTTCTTTGCTGGAATGAATCAGTGCATCCCATGTTACTTATGTTGAAAAACAAAGAAGAGCATACATTAGAAGCTGGATTAGGTTTTGGTATGAAATTTGATAACATAGAAGAAAACCAAACTAGTGATCGGGATGTAGGTGATTTTGAGGACATAACCACTAGTGATGATGAACTCATTAACTATGTAGATACATCTAGTAATGAGGGCTCAATAAGTGAACCACCTCCGAGTATAACAAAGAAAAGGGATATAATCTTGTCCCACATCCATTAGTCATCAACCCATAAGGCTGATGTTTCTCGATTTGGAGTAGGCAGGTCTAGAGTTTAGGAAAAAGCTTGTTGCTCAATCTAGGTGCGAAAAACCCAAAGAAGTCATTGCAAATAATGTTCAAAATCAAGCGGTACCTTCAAATCAAAGTCTTGCTCCACAAGCGATACCTTTAGCAAAACCTTTTCAAAGCAGTCTTGCTAAACCTTTTGGGATAACTTTGGTCAAAACAGTTTAATCATTCACCTAGAAGGCACAATAGTTTTGGTCATAGACATAGAAGAAGTCATATTGGGAGTATGGGTGAAAAAGCGTGTTTTGTGTGTTTAGTCCTAATCATTTAATCAAGGATTGTGAACATCATTCGAATACCTAAGGAAATTTTCAAAGAATAGGATCATAACGAAACCTAGAGAGCACAAACAGGTTTGGAATAATTCAAATAGGGTTAATCACGAAACTTCACACGGATCATAGATGCCCACAAGAAGACCTTTTCAAAACCTTGAAGATCTCACGGTACTTTCCAAAGTCTTGCTCGAAACAAGGTCTTGATCACACTACTTGGAATAGGAATCCTAGGAGATCTCATTATCAACCTAGAAGGTATTACAATTCACATAGGGATCTAGATCACGGGAACCACGTGTTAAACGAGAATGGGTTAAGAGGAAGGTATCACGAGGCACACAATACTTTCAACAAAAAGTGAATCGATGTTTTGTGACACAAGAAAAAGCTAATAATCTTGTGAAAGAAATTTATGTTGAAAAACCAAAAGTTTTGAAAATCCACATGCTAAAGATCAAAAGATAATTACGGATCATCATTTGAAAGATAGTGGGAATTACATACTCAAAGAATTTGAGTTTGTAACTCCACAAAGGGAACACAAATCGATGTGGCTTGGGTTCCTAAAAATCACTAACTCTTTTCTTTGTGTGCGGGACAACCCGGAAGAGGAGCTTAAAGATCATCTAATTGTGGATAGTGGTTGCTCGGAAGCATGACAGAGACAAAGAGATCTGTCGATTTTAGAAATATTAGTGGAGGAAGAGTTGCATTTGGGAATGATCCCAATGGAGGAAAGATTCTTGCAAAGGAACTATCAAAGCGGGCTTATAGACTTTGAGAATGTTAGATATGTGAAGGAGCTTAAGTTCAACTTGTTATCGATCTCTTAAATTTGTGATAAAAAGCATCTTGTGTTATTCAACGACACGAATGTCTCATCCTTTCCTCGATTTTAAGCTGTTGATGATGAATTAGTAGTCCTTAGAGTACGAAGGACAAATGATGTGTATAGTTTAGACATGAAGAGTCTACATTCTTATGGAAGAGCCACATGTTTGGTGGCTAAAGCAACATCTGAAGAAGCACATCAATGGCATAGAAGATTGGGCCATGTTAATTACAAGAATATCAACAAACTGGTCAAAGGCAATCTAGTTAGAGGTTTACCTTCAAATACCTACAAGAATGATCACTCATGCTTGGCATGCAAGAAGGGTAAACAACACAAAGCTTCTTGCAAAAAGCTTGAGGAAAGAACTATTAGAGAACCATTGGAGTACATTACATATGGATTTGTTTGGACTGTCTCGTGGCAAGTTTAAACAAGAGAAAATCTTGTTTGGTTATTCTGAGATGACCGCAGATGAATTCGATTGGGTTTTCTTTTGGGTTTTAAAGATGATACATTTGATGCTATTCGAACACAGATTATAGCACTTGAAAACCAATTAAGACTCAAGGTTAGAGGTATTAGATGTGATAATGGGACTGAATTCAAGAACAAGCTTATGGATGAATTTTGTGCCAACAAAGGCATAAAGAGGGAGTTTAGTATTGCTAGAACACCACGGCAAAATGGTGTTGCGAGAAAGGAAGAATATGACTTTGATTGAGCGGCAAGGACAATGCTAGCAAATTCCATCTACCTATTCAATTACGGCGTGTCGTAAGTAAATCATGCATGTATGTATATGAGTCTCTGTCACCAAACCACGATGAAGACACCCTATGAATTGTCGATGGGCAATAAACCCAACATTCGTTTTATGAAGCCTTTTGATGCCCTCTCACTATTTTAAACACCATTGATAATGCTGGGAAGTTTGATGGCAAGTCCAAGAAGGATACTTATTGGGTTATTGCACTAACAATAAAGGCTTTAGAGTATACAACGAGTTACTAAGAAGATTCAAGATTGTCTTCATGTTGAGTTTTAGAAGATCAAGACAATGAGAAAGGTAAAGGTCCCGATTGGATGTTTGATCTTGAGGTTTTAACTCTTTCAATGAATTATGTACACATTAGAGAAGAAAATCAACTTGCACAATGGAGAAGATTTACAATATGTTGTTCATGGAGTCCATATTAGACACGATCTTTGTTCTGATGAAGATCCCGTAAGTCCAAAACAAAATCTTGATGTTCCCAAGCAAAGCTTGATACTCCAAAACAAAATCTTGTTGCACCACAATCCTCATTATCTGCGAGGATCAATCTATTCAAGAGGAACTTAAACATATGCTTCTTCAAGATGTATTAGCACATTCTTACATCGATGAACAAAGGAGAGCTTATGAAGAGGCAAAGAAGAAGAACAAGGCTATGAGTACTCTCGCAAAGATTTTGACAAGATTTTTCGAACAAAATCTTGTTGCACCGATTGATAGTACTTTAGATGATTTGCATGATCCTACAATGCCCGACTTAGAGGAAACGATGATGAGTTTGCGAGATGAAGGTATTTTCTCGATTCAATGAAGATCTTGATTTAACTAACTTGGATGATGCATATGGAGTTCCACGGTCTCAATCTTAAGGATTCATAAGAATCATCCTCTTGATCAAATCATTGGTCCTTCTACTTACGGAGTAATGACAAGACACGAGCTAAGAGTTTTCTAAACCTCATAATGCTTTACTTATCTTTGTCTACAAACAAAGCAGTGAATCATAAGGACCATCAAACACGCCTATTTACTTGTTTTATCTCTCAAGAGGAACCCAAGAACATTGCTCAAGCTTTGACTAAAGAAAGTTTGGGTTGAAGCTATCAGGGAAGAACTTCTTCAATTTAAACTTCAAGAGGTTTGGGTTTATGTGATCTTCGGATGGGAAGAAAGTTATTAGAACCGAGATGGGTTTCGAGTCAAAAGAGATGAAAGAGGTAATGTTATCAAGAATAAGGCAAGGTTAGTAGCTCAAGGCTACATACAAGAAGAAGGAGTAGATTATGATGAAGTGTTTGCTCCTATAGCAAGAATAGAAGCTATTAGGATATTTCTTGCTTTTGCTTCTTATATGGGATTTCAAGTTTACCAGATGGATGTCAAGAGTGCCTTTTTATATGGCAAAATTACAGAGGAAGTTTATGTCAAACAACCTCCTGGTTTTGAAGATCCTAAACACCCAAACAAAGTCTACAAGGTGGTTAAGGCTCTTTATGGCCTTCATCAGGCACCTAGAGCTTGGTATGAGAGGCTCTTTACATTCTTATTGCAACATGGATACGGAGGGAGCTATAGATAAGACTTTGTTTATCAAGAGAGATAAGAAGGATATCATGTTAGTTCAAGTCTATGTTGATGATATCATCTTTGGGGCTACCAAATAGTCCATGGTTAAGGAGTTTGAGCGGTGATGCGTAGGAATTTCAAATGAGTTCAATGGGAGAGTTAACTTTCTTTTGGGACTTGAGTTAAGCGGTCAAAGGAAGGAATTTTTATCGGTCAAGACAAGTATATTCTTGACATACTTAACAAGTTTAATTTTGATGATATGAAGGTTGTTACTACACCTATTAAATCTATCAATTCATTGGGCAAAGATGAAGATGGACACTGTTGAAGTCAAGTTATCTGAGATCAATGATTGGCTCTCTTATGTATCTTCTTGCATCAAGGCACGATATCATGTTTGCGGTTTGTTTATGTGCAAGATATCAAGTCTCACCAAAGATCTCTCACATGAATGCGGTGAAGAGAATTTTACATTATTTGAAACAACAACCTAAGTTGGGGTTGTGGTATCGAAAAGAGTCACCTTTTCACTTAGAAGCTTTTTCGGATAGTGATTATGCGGTGATAACTATGATAGAAGATCAACCAGCGGAGGATGCCAATATCTTGGAAGAAGGTTAGTGTCACGGCAATGTAAGAAACAAACAATTACAACAACATCCTCTCTTGAAGTTGAATATGTAGGCTGCGCAAGTCTGTTGTGGACAAGTTACGTGGATGCGAGAATCAACTCTTGGATTATGGGTTCAACTTCAAGAATACTCCTATCAATATTGATAATGAGAGCACTATCTCGATTGTGAAGAATCCGATCTATCATTCTAAGACCAAGCACATTCAAATTAGGCATCACTTTATCGAGATTGCTATGAGCATGCATCATTAATGTGGTCAAGGTTCACACGGATGACAATGTGGTGACTTACTCACCAAAGGCTTTGATGTTTCAAGATTCAATCACTTGGTGGTAAGCATTGGCATGATTAACTCTTGAGCTACATTTAAGGGAGGACTATTCGGTGATTAGTATAGTCCATGTATTGCTTGAGGGAGGATATTTATGTATACTTAGTTTCTATGGAAGAATTTGGCAAAGTCTTGTTTTTCACGAAAGTCTTGCTTGGAAAAATCTTGCTTTGGGAGAAATCTTGCATACGTGGAAAATCTTGTTTGTCGTATTAAAGTATTGTTCCAATGGTTATATTGAGGGTAATTAATGCTAGCAGTTGTTTTATTTTGGGCGTGATTTTTTTAAAATCTCACCTATAAATAACTACTTTCCGATTTTCCCTCTTATATTACTACATTAGCATCGTTTCCATATTTCTCTCATTCTTATTCGATTTCAATTCTTATTGTGCTTACATAATCACCAATGGCGAATCAACCTCTTGTTTCAAAGCACAATATGGTGGCCAATTTAGACAAGGCCGAAGATAATGAGGCGTTTCATGATATTATTGATTATCTTCTTGGGTCATGATCGGTTATGCTCTTTTAGTGGAGTGGATATTATTGAACCTTGGATTCAAGAATTTTGGGCTCTTATAAGGGACAATATGGAGAATGAAGAATTTTATATTAGGGCTACAGTTGTTGGAAGAACTATGAAGATTCTTGAAGCATCTATTAGGGAAGATTTGTTGTTTAATGATGATGATAGTGCTATTCGTTTTAATAAGGAGTTGATTTGGGAAACTTTTGGGCATATTGGTTATGAAGGTTCTTTATGAACAAACATTGAAAAAGCATTGTTTTGTCCTCAATGGAAGTTTTTAATACATGTATTGTTACATTGTATTAGTGCTAAAAGTACTTCTTGGGAGCGAGTTTGGGTCTAATATAGCATCCGCTATGGTGGGATTAGCTCTGATTGTGTTTTAATTTTCAAGGTGATTCTCGATGGCATGCTTTCTCACATCAATCATGGATCAAAATGGTTAATGTATCCCGAGGTTTGTACAAGTTTTTCGAACAAACAACTTGGCGATGTACCTAAGCCTACGGACTTATTGCACGTTATTGTTCAACAATCCAAGATTTTTACTTTTATGGCAAGAAGAAGTGATCTATTCGAGGTCCGGATACACCATTAACTACTTCTATGATGGAAGTTGTTCAGTCATTAGAGTGATGTTGAAGATAATGCGACAAGTGAAATCTTGCATCCGAAAGTCTTGCATCTGAAGGTCTTGCACTGCAGTACTCCATCTGAAGTCTTGCATCTGCAATCTTGCTTCTCTGAAGGTCTTGCATCCCCACAGGTCTTGTTTCCCCAAGCCACGAGGTTCAAGAAGAAATTGCAAGATCACCTTCTCCATCTCCACAACGTTATGTTCTGTTTCTCAATCGGAGGAACATTCACAATTTCAAGGTGATGATCCACATACTATACCTCGTGAAGGTTTATCTTTGGATAATTATGCTTTGACATGGGAGATAGTTAAGTTGCAAAAGACTACTAAGGTTCAAGCCAAGCGGATAAAGAAATTGAAGTTAAAATTTAGAAGGCTAAAACTTTTATGCGGCCTTTGATTAAAGAATTTCGTATCACGGGTCAAATCAAAGAAGAAAGCACAAAGGCGGTCAAGACAAGTAAACATCAAAGGTTCAAAATCCATCTTACATCAACTTGGGAGGAATTTAGAAGAACGAAATTGAAAGAAGATATGGTTAAAGAGAATGAACACGAAAGTTCTAAAAGTCGAAAGAAAAGATCATTCAAGATCTTGATGAGCAAGTTCAAGTTCAAAATCTGCGATGATCAAGGTCTTGAACAACAAAGTCTTGGTTTTCATGATACTTTCGGACAAGAGGTAATAACTCAAGAGTATTAAACTTTGATGAGGAAGTGGTCCTTCAACAACTGTACATGAAGAAGTTTTGGTCCTCAACTGTTTTCCAAGAGGAGGAAGCTATTCTAAAACCTATTCATTACGCAAGTGATGATGAGTTCATTGCTACAATTTTAGGAGATTTATCACAACCAAGAGGTGGAGTTACTATTCGAGAAGTACAAGAAGAAGAACAACAAAGAACTTCTCAACTGCAATTGATCCTAAGGATAAAGGAAAGGGTGTTTTGGTAGAAGTTAAGAAGAAGAAACCAACTTTAGTGCAGTTAAGAGCGCAAGATGCTTTGAATGAACAAGCGACTAGAAAGATTCAAGAAGAGTTAAATGCTAAAGATAGAAGCTCGGGAAGCTCAAGAAGCTCGAGAATAGAAAGCGACTAAAAGGTACAAGATGAATTAGATCTTTGAAGTGCATGAATCATTACAATCACTGTTCATGTTAGATTTATGCCAAGAAGACTTAATAAAGCTAAAGACGAAATTCTATGATGGCTTATCTTAAAATTCAAGGGTATAAAGGATTGCGAAGTTTAATTATTTTGAGATGAAAAGATTGTATGATCTTTGCTAGGAGGATTATAAGAAGGATGTTGCGGTATCAAAGATTTTAGAGAAGAAGCTACTTGGACCTGTCGAAAGAAAGAAGAGTTTGAAAAGAAAAAGGAAAAGCGAAGTTACATATGTTCGGTTCTCAAAGAAAGAAAAAGTTGAATTAAGATCTGAAACTAATGATGAATTAAGAAATTATCTCAGAGTGGTAGATTTTGATTACTCAAAAGAAGATGATGACATGAAGATGAACAGATCAAAGATTAGTGGTTTTGAAGTTGTGAAATCCAAAGATGGAGATTATATGATTTTTCATAAGGAAGATGAAAGCTTCAAAGTTTTCAATAGGCTATGGGACTTATTGCACATTATAGATAGAGTATATCTATTCTATTTATATCATGTGGTGAAAGCTTACTTTGAATATAATCCATTAGAAGGGATTGGGGTAGTTTTACATGGTGATCTCATAACTGTATGGGAAACTGAAGAGGAGAGCACTGATGATATTTGGAAGAATCAAGAAAATTGGGAAATTGTTTGCTGGAGATTCTTTGAAGAGTCTGGAGTTCATGTTTTAGAGCTGGAAAATGGAACAATAATACACATGTTTGTAGAAAGAAGATACCCTCTCACAGTTGAGCTCATGAGAAGAATGCTAGAGCATGGAATGGAAGTAGAAGAGGATAATGAAACCGCTTGCATGGTTATCAACTTGTTTATCAACTGGACTACCATTCTTTGAAGATGATGAATAAACGGTATGAAACTTATTTGAATAAATTATTTTTGATAAATCAGTACTATATTCAAAGTACTGCTGATCAAACAGTACTTTAATCAAAGTACTGCTTGCAGCTTTTTAAACCAGTTAAGTGATTTTTGAATGAAACCTTTTGCTAAGTAACAAATTTTTGAAACAAAGGTTAAGTGAAATAAATGGATTTTGAGATGATAACAATAGGTCATCAATCCACCATGGTTACAAAAGGATTGACTAATCCATGAGCAAACGGCTCTGGTAAAGATATATCAAATCCGTTTTTAGTTGACAACTTGCTAATAAGTTGGATGGTATTCAACTCACCATATCAGTAATGTGAAGAGTTGGCAAGCCCACAAGAAAATGGCTTGTGCTAAAGGTGTGGAAAAACCATTATTGGTAATTAGTTCACCATTAGATAGAAGAACTAACTAGTCCGTAGGGTACAACTTTTGGTAAAGACAAATCAAATCATTGATAGGCGATGATTTGCTAAAAATCATATGCTTATCAATGTACCATGGTCTTACACACCAAAACATTTGGCTACTCCGAGATAATGGCTTTGGTAAAGAGATCTAAATCCATTAAGTTTTCAATGATTCACCTCTCACGGGAGTTAACACACAGAAGTGATGAGAATAGTATGCAACTTTAATCGAATTAATGTACAAATTGTCATATGTTCTTTGTGTTCTTTGAAAAGATGGAGTTCTTTGGATCTTTCTTGTGAAAGAATAATTCTAGAGATACTTTGACAAGCACGGACACTCTGAGAGATACAATCAAAGACTAAGAAACAATTTGTCCTTAAAGATGAAGTTGTTAAAGATATATTCACAAAGGAACTTGAAGTCAAGCAAGTAGAATTCAAGTTAGGGGAGGATTGTTGGGATATGAAAGTGCTGAAGAGATGAAAGTACTGAAGATATGAAAGTACTGTAAGTTGCAAAGTACTGGAAGAAGTCAATGAGTCAAAGTACTGCTAAAGATAGAGTCAAAGTACTGCACTACAAAGTCAAAGTACTGCAAGAACAAAGAACTATTATATTCGTTTATGGAAAGTATTGTAACTCTAGAATATTCTATGTTTAGATTACTTGTCGTACAAGAGTACAAATTGTAAACCGACTAGGATATCCTTGAGCCTATAAAAGGACTCCTAGATTGGCATTAGAGGTACGAGTTTATGAGTTTTAGAGTTTACGAATTCACAAGTTATTTAGTGTTTTAGAGAGAAGTTCGATAATCTTAGAGTTGTTTAGAGTATATGCATAATAAGCAGATTTAGAGTTTATAATAAAAGTTATTCTTCTTAGCTTTGTTAAGTAAATTCCGCATACTTAATAAAGATTGCTCAGTGTTTCTTTGTTAATAACTTAGGATTTATCCGAGGTTATTAAACCTTAACAAGCTAGTTTAAGTTAGTTTGATTAAAGTATATCGATCCAACAATAAGTAATTTACTTCATTGATTCAATTATGTCTTCAATTGTTTGTATGTATGCTTGCATGTTTTCCATGTCCGGCTAATTTACTTATGTGTTTGCTTAGATCTATGAAACCTAGGTATTGAATATGGATTGGTTGTCTCTTATCTTAATTGTGATTGACCTAAGATTGCGATAGGTCATTCGTTGTGTTTTCAATGCTTGAGTAATCTTTGTGAACATTAGTTTATAATCACCTAGAGTTATTCTAGGCTAAACATCCAAAGATAACCTTAGAGTTAGTTTATGAATCCTAGAGATTTCGTAGGCAATAACCTTAAGGTAGTCTCAAAGAGTTATGGAAAAAAGCATAACCTACGACCTTAGAAGACACAACGCGTTAAGAATAAAGACGTGACAATTCAACCATCAATAGGAGATAACTAGGGAGTAGTAGCATCTAGGTAAACACATCTTTAATCATCATACGAGCACACATCAATTAGACATAGACTACCCCTTAGCTTAGTTAATTAGAATAGATAATAGTAGAGTAATCGCTAGAAATACCAACCCCCCAAATCTAATACCCCGAGATTCGTAATTTCCATTTTCTAAAAAATATAAAAAGATAAAAAATTAATCTTTCCCAACCCCAACCTTAGCGTAGTAATTTCTCACTAGCATTCCTATTCCCCTAGAGAACGATATCAATAGGCTTACCCTAATACTACACTACAACGATTAGGTTCACTGCCTAGGGTGTTGAAAAACTTGCTCGAAGAAAAGGAAGTTCCTTTGACCCCGAACACGCGTTGTACGCGTATCATAGTCCAAGGGATAAGATACATCAGAAGGGATGCAGCTAAATACAAAGGAAAAAGCGTTGTGACAAAATCTGAGCAACCCAGGAAGATAAAGAAGAGGGTTCAAGTTCAAATAGATCTTGATACATAATTAGCTCAGAGGTTACATGAGCAAGAACAAGCAAAGCTCCTTGAAGAACAGAAGATTGCACAGTTTCTAGAACAACAAAGGATTGAAAAAGAGATAGATGAAGATGAAGAAGCATAAATTAATGCTAATAAACTTTTAGCTCAGAGGATATATGAACAGGAAAGGGCAAGTATCAATGAAAAATAAAGAGAGAACTCACTTCAAGAGCTACTGGAGATGATTTAGAAGAAATAGAATGCAAAGAAAGATGAAGCAAGAAAGAATAAACCTCCAACAAAAGCACAAATGATGAAATATATGAAGGAGTATCTGAAAAATCAAGATCATTGGACTGCTACTCAACTAAAAGACAGATCATATGAAGTGATTGAAGACTTATATAGCAAGGCTTACAAGAAAGTTCAAGCTTTCATTCTAATGGATACAAAAGAAGAGAGTAGAAGAAGTAAGAGAGTTGGAATATCATTGGAGTCGAGTCATCTAAGAAACAAAAGATTAGTGAAGAATTACCCACTGTTGAAGAACATGAAGAAGAATTGACTGAAGAATATCTACAACAGATGATAATTCTAGTTCCAGAAGAAGGAATTAGTGTAGAAGCCCTATAGATTAAACATCCAATCATTGACTGGGAGGTCTACTTTGAAGACACAAGGAAATACTGGAAGATTATTAGAGTTGGTGTTGGGTTAGTGAATTCCCAAACTTCCTGAAATAATTATTTAAAGATAAAATAACCTAAGTGTTTAATGACCTTAAACATACGCAAGTCACTGAATGAACAATTGTTCATTAAGTCACCTTTAAGAAGCTCAGGACAAGCCTAAAAAGAAAGGTTTTCCATTCAGTGAGGCGGGACTCAGTGAATGATACCTGAGCCAAAGAAAAGATGATGGATTCAGTGAGTAATGACAATAGCTCACTGAATTCCCAGACTCCTCACCAACTATGAAGACTAAAGACGTAAAGCCTGAAGACTTGAAGACTGAAGTAAAGGCGGGATAAAGTGGGATAAGTTTGAAGGATAAGAGAGTGTCCTTATCTTCAAAGGTTAACTTACCCTGAATGGATAAAAGACCAAGAGTGTGTCAATACTGACACTAGGAAAGTAAACATGTCCCTTACTAGAAATAGCTTTGTGTAACAGAGACAAAATACGTAAGGTATTTTGTCATCTGAAGCGTATGTCAGTCTCTTCTTTTAGGAAAAAGGTTGTATTTTATACTTGTATAAATATCAGTCATAAGGTGGAGTAAAAGGGTTAAGCTTGTGCACTAAATGCTTAGACATTCACAAGACCTTTTACTCATCCAAATAAAACTAAGTCCCCGAGGTTAGCTCAGTTGGTTAGCATAGTTATACTTTAGCTTAGCTTAAGTTTAGTGAGGAGTACACCATACATTGTCATTCAATCCCAAGTGTTGTTCCGCAAACACGTAGGTAATATATTCTTTGATTAACTTTTAATAAGAATATAAACGTTGAAAAACTCTTGTCTATTTTACTTTACGTTTTAACTTGTTAAACTTTTTTTCAATCAACATTGCTAAGCCATGGAGCTTGGATAGATTAACTTTGTGGTTAATTCTAACCAAGTTAAAGGGAACAACAAGTATTATGCGTAAGAATAAACCTAATTCATAAACATTTCGAAGTTTACGAATTTCTTTCCAAGAAATTCATAGTCCACTGTAGACATCCTTATTCGTAACATTTCATGTTTATTCATAAACATTTCCGCTTAGTTCATAACCTTTGAATCCTTTTATGAATTTCCTTTTCCTGTTAACACAACATCAAATCCTTTATCATAATCACATTTTATCAGTTCAAAAAAACAACATAAAGCACTTTTACAATTTTCAAGCACAATTGACCTTATTCGTAAAACTTTTGTTAGGATTTAGTAAATCCATATAGAAATGTCGGTCACCCCAACTATAGTCTAGCAAAAGTTAGCTCGTAGACTTAACGTTATTTAGTAGTTATAGATTAGCATAAGTAACACCGTGGAAGAAGGACAGGTCTTTACCCACTGTATGCCTGATCCACAGCCCGAAGGAGGGCGTAAGAACCATGTATAAATAGCCCTCTCCCCACAAGGAAGAGGGTTGGATGTTCACTTTTATCTAATCTTGCATATTTTGTTTCTCTTCCTAAACATCTCATTCTCTCATCTCTCTCTCTCTAAAACACATGAATCACATCAAACTTATATGGTGTTATGATATCTATAATCAAACAATTGGTATGAGAGCCCATAATTTGATTAGCTAGGTTGTATGTACATTTGTCTTGGTTGTTTTAGATTGAAAAGTTGATTTTGGAAGGTTTTTGGTCTCATATGTGGCTTCCTTTGATTCTAACGTTTGTGGTGTTAAAGTAAGTGTTTTTAGCATAGTTATAACCTTCTAGGATCAAGTTGTGCAAAATAAACCAAGCAAAAATGTTCAAAATGGTTAATTTTAGGTGGTTTTAGGTGAAAAAGATACTTGGTTCTTCACTGCGTTTTGTCTCACGGTAAACTTTTCTTGGGTCCGATTTGTCTGCTTTTGATTGCGATTTGTCTGAGTTAAGCTGCGACTTGTCTGGGTTGGAACTGCGATTTGAATATTTGATTAATATTCTGATGCGATTTGTTAGCAAAAGGACAAAAATGACGATAGTGCTTGTACCTTTTGACAGTGACCTGCGATTTGTCATCTTGTTGTGCGATTTGACAATATTTGCGTTTTGGGTTCTGCTGCGATTTGTCCCTGCATTTTTTCAAGTGTTGCGGTTTGTATTCTTGCGTTTTGGTATCTCTGCGACTTGATAGGTGTTTCGGTTTGTATCAATGCGTTTTGAAGGGTGGGTTTTGGGTTTTTCTGCGGTTTGACTACAACTGCGATTTGAGAGTCTACGATTTGAAGGGTTGCGATCTGTGCTGTTTGAATACATCTCTTGAGTTTTGTCTAGGAGACACCCTGCCCAAAATTTCATCTCGACTGTAATTTGATTCAAATGTTAACAAATCACAATTAAACAAAAATTCACCTAATCCAAACATTCCAGTATCCCTTTTAACATACAATCACTAATCATTGAATCGATCCAACTGTTATCATAACACGTTTAACTTTACAAGAACATCATGTCTTACACTCCTGATTCAGTGATATCGGAAGTACTTAAATTTTACGATGCTGTTGACAACCATAAGAGTCTTAACTATACTGAACAGTTAAACATGATTGAATCTGCCAATGATAATGTGAGATCTTCGTGCTAGGATTCAGAAGAGAGAGAAGTGCACCAGTCACAACAACTGCATGTTCATGCAAAGGAGAGTTGCATTGAACCTTTTCGACAACTTCATTCACCCCTATCAGTACTTCTAACTGAAAATAGATTTACAATGGGATTCAAACGAGCATTTAATGCACTTTTCTGTCAATATGTATCAACATTCACGGGCACATTGTTCTTGAACTTAGGACAAATTGAACAACAACTTGACAGAGAATCATTTCAAGAAGCCGGATCCAAAGCTGTACTTCAGGTGATCAACAAAAAATTTCAGTCATTATTTAATGGTGAATACACTTGGGATTACGACGATCATATGACTGAACGGTGCTTTACGAGTCACACTCAAATGGAAGCTGACGTGTTCAGAGAAACATTGATCCAATACATGGATAATGTTAAGAAGTACATTGAGGAAAGAGCACAGTCTGATGACAAAGTGAGTGAATGTCGGGTGTAATCAAGAGATAGTAGGGTTGAGTCGGGAGAAGCATCAGTTGAAGAACCAGGTGTTACTGAATGCAGAAGATCAGAGACAGGTAATATTGATGCAATCAGCTGTTTAGTAACTCCTGTCACACAAAATGTGGATGCAGCTATAAAAACGGTAAATGAACAGGTGTCAAATGCCGAGGTACTCTTAACTGTTCAACATGTTGTATCTGCTAATATACTTGTATAAACTGAACATGGTGCTGAACTTGATACTGAATTATGCTCTTTGGCTGAAGCTGGGACAAATTATTTCAAAATAAATGACATGTTTGATAAAGAAACTTTTAATGAACTTTCAAACAAATTCTCAAAACTTGAAAAATATTGCATTTCTCTTGAAACTGCAATACAAACAAAGGAAGAAAGTTTACAAACTAAGAAACCATGTAATAATCAGGAATTACCTGAATTTCATGAAATTTTTGAAACTAGCGAGTTAAAAACTCAAATTTTTGAAACAACCTGAAGAAACATATCTCTAATATGAATGAGAAAATTAATTTTGTCGGAACTAATCGAGACAGTAATGCAATTAAGACAAGAAATAATGAACTGTCAATTTATGTGGCTAAATTACTCAAGGAAAATGAGTCTTTCAAAAGGCATCAAAATAATCTAGAGGACTCAATCAAAGAAATTAGGTATGAAACTTTAGAACAAACAACATCTTTGACGGTCAAAATTGAAGAATTCAAAGCTCAACTTCAAGATAAGAGTTTCACAATAGTAGCCTTAAAGAACAAGCTTACAAAAACTATAGGGAAAAGTGTGAACACAAAGTTTGCAAAATCGGGTCAGGTTTACATCCCAATAGGAATCGGTCTGTTGTTAGACAACCGACTGCGTTTATATCTGAACGACCAAATCTTTAAAAACAAGGTTTGCCTCCCAAGTTAATGAGATTGAAGTTTTGTCAAAACCAGTCAATTCACAAGCTAATCCCAAGAAAGTGAAAGAAAACGATCAGACAAAGGTTCAACCTTCTAAGTCTAGGAATAAGAAAAAGTCTTCTAGTGCACATAAAAAGTTTCATAAAATTAATCCCTCTCCTAGGAAAACACTTAATGACAAAGCCTCAAAAACAAGGAATAAGGATACATCTTCCACTGTGCCTAAGAAGTCAAACACTCCTAGATCTTGCGTTAAGTGGATACCAACTGGTAGAAATTTTAAGAATGTTGGACTCATATGGATTCCTGCCAGCAAATTGACCACCGATGGTAGCACCAAGGTTGATTGTGAAATTCCCAAGAGTCTGGATACTGTTGTTGCTAACCCACATAAATGCAAACATACTTGTGATGTTAGTGCAGGTGTTCCTCACTCTATTGCAGGTACATTGATCAATTCTATCAAGAAAAGACTCATGGTCTGGGTGCCTAAAGAACAGAAGCCTCCTGGTTCAAGAGCTCCGGAATGTCAGCATTGATGTGCATGTACTATGATTCCTGAACACTTCAGCTCAGGACTCGTGCTTTAACAAACCTCATTTGAGAGTATATCCAATACTGGTATACTCCATACAGTCTTCTACGTTGTACATATCTTATTCATTAAAAAACCCATAAAATTTTGAAAAACTGAAAAATGCCAAAAATAGTTTCAAAGGCATGTCTTCTGGTATTGATAGCATCTACGGTCCTAGAAATGTTATTCAATAATGACACGGGTCTTTAGATAAAGTTCGAGCAGAAGTTCATATGTGTTTCTCAAAACATGCCTATACAAAGATTTTTTCGTAAATGATTTATCATAAAAGTATTTGTTTTTCAAGTGGTTGTTAAAGGATGTCTTTAAATTAATTAGAGTCAAGTGTGCATAAATTTTTCATAATCAATCAATGACTACACTTGTTTACTTAAAATCGGGTCATTGATTGAGGGGGAGAGTAATTTTCAAAATTTATGAATATCAGTCAAGCTGCGTCAACTCTTTGAATTCTATCATGGGGTATCAATCTTGCGTCTAATCCGATATGGTCTCATGTGTTGATTACGTGTTAAATTTAGGATCTTGATTGCTATCTGCTAACTGATTCCTAGATTTTTGTATTTATCTGTGGCCCTGTCATGTTTGTGTTCATAATTTGATAATTAAGGGTCCAATCTGGATAAATATAAACCTTTGGAAGTATGTGTAACACCCCCAAAATGGCTCAGCGGAAGCATTCAAGTATTGGGGTGCTACTAAATTGATATCACAACATAAGCATAGAACAACTGATTTTCATAAATAATCTCTTATTCATTTCTTAAAAACAATGTTTACATTTTTGATTTGGTGCGGAAAATGGCCCATTATAAACAGGTGGTCCCAATACATAAATCAGAGTCATCTATGACCATGCCATGCCTTTGCCTTGCGCCTCCAAAGATAAGCTATCACTTCAAAACCTGAAGATACATGCTAAAAGGGGTCAACTTACGCTGGTGAGTTCATAGGTTTTAGTTGTAAAATTTTTATGGACCACAAGATTTAGTATTTAAATTCATTTCATTATGTGACCAGTCCACTCGGTCATGTTACCAGTTCACTCGACAATGTGACCCGTTCATTCGGTCATGTATGTACATAGCAAATGCAACCAGTACAATCGGTCATGTGACCAGTTCACTCGGTCATGCAGTCATAACAATTTCAAATATTTGTGTCCATATGTAAAAGCATGCATTAACTTTACACTAGAATGCATCTAAGTAATCAAGTAATTGGCAAGTAAACACATAATGCCTTCAGTCATTCATCATAGTTTTAGTAAACAATTCACTTGTTCAGGTAAAATCAACATTTAGTTTAAGTACAAACGAGCATGTATTCTCCCCCAAAACAGTTATGAAAACAAGTAAAAGCAGGGGCTATGAAACTCACCTTGGCAATTAGTAGTTCAAAAGGAATTAAATCAAAGAATGATAGTGCACGGCTCCGACATGCAACCTAATTAATACGGCAATTTAGTCTTTACTCATGTTTAAGACTCGATAAAGTTTAACTAACTTTATAAAATTTAATATGTTTTTTTTGTTGTTGTTGTTGTTGCTTATGTGACATCATTTATCTTAAAAAGATTACAAAGATTTTGGTGGATTTCGGCTTAGGAGGGTATGAAATGGAAGAAATCTCGAAGAAAGAATTTCGACTTTGGTTCAATGACGACCAAACGATAGTGTACGGAAGGATTTTAAGAGTGAATGAGACCAAATGATGACCTCCGGAAAGAAAATTACATATATTATGAGACGTATACGGTGCGAATGAAGGAGACTTGTATATATATATTACGCGTACATATATATACATTCATGACATCTAGCCTTTAAAATAAATGTGTTCATTTTAAAGAATTTTAAGTCTCAACTTAATCTTTATATATAGTTTATAAAATATAACGTGGTTACATTAACAAGATTACTATGTTTCGACAAGTTTTAAATATATTTCACTAGAAAGATTCACAATACTTGTTTTTAAGGATAAGCTTGGTTTTGTACGATGATTATTACAAAAGTATTGTTGTGCTTATAATATATAGATAAATAAGTTCTCGTTTATACATATTGTCAAAACTTGATAATGTATCAATGTATTAAAAAAAATCAAGAGTGCCTTCGTTAAGGAATTGTATGGTTTTTGGGAAAATTATTGTGTTTGACACAAATCATTGTTAGTTGTATTATTTTTGAATTAGAAATACCCGGTTAAACATTTCTCTTGGTATCGAAAACTATATAGTAGGTTTTAAATCATTATGAACGTTTCTAATATAAATCACCCATTCTTTTTATTTAAATGTGGCAATATATAAGTGTATTGTAAATTTTGTAACGAATCAAAGATGACGGATAGAAGGGTAAAAAAAATAGTTATGAAAAGTTGGGCGAGATCGGATGTCGTGTTTGGGCTGTGGCCCGAAACACAAACCGGGCGGGCCCTTAATAGTCGAGTGGGCTGGAAAGGAATGGGCTAAAGCATTGTGATGGGTTGTGGCCCATCAAAACCCAACAGATTTTACTATAATTTTGGCAGTAAATTTGTTAGTGCAAACTTTTATGGAAAAGAGAGTGTAATATGAAAAAGGAATACTAAACTTGGAACAAATGATAGACTCGGAAATTTGAGCATATGACTTGAGATTCGACCAACGAGACTCCCGGCTATACGCCTTGAGTCACGATAAGTTCAGCACGAGCCAAAGACTCGGGTCACAATGGTCAAGGCCTTGTGGTGTTTTGGTCTAGAGCCAAGTGAGATTAGAACCAAAATGCAACAACTCGAGCGTTCTAATCTATTACCGAAATGCATTGACATAGGATAAACCAAGAGATCTAAGACGTGATTAGTTTCTCATGCAAAAGAACCGAGCCGAGCTAAAAGATAATTAAACACGAGACATAACCGAACAATTAAACTGTCAAGCTTTTCTAATGGGTCGAAAGGAGGGAATAGCTAATAAGTAGTTTTTATATATCGAGAATAAACCTGAACTTTTAAGAGTTTTTCCACTTAGCCGAAAAACAACATTAAGCTAATAAGCTTTTTAGAACAAGCCGAAAATAACAGTTAACATATAAGTCAAATATAAGCTGTATTAAGTAAGCCGAATCACAACCTAAAATGTTTATGTTTTTCCCCTTATCTTTTACCATTCTTACGTACTGTCAACATCAACAATTACTAATGAGTAGCATAATTCTTGTGTTTAAAATTTAACGCCAACAACAACAACATAACACAATATTTTAGCGAAACTTAATTTCCATTTGACATACAATACAGTATAACTCTAAATATTACAACTTGACAAATTAACTAGTCACAATAACAAAGTGTTATTCTTACATTAAGTCTTGTGGGTCGAATGGATGAACACCAAAATCAAAGAAACCCAATTGGAGGGGACTCGAGATGGACTGGAACAATTATTCACTTGGGATAGCTTCCTTATGCATCCAATTACAAAACCCTCAAGCTAATTTCAAAAACCCCTTTGTTTTGACATGAACCCTAATTTCTTTTGATTAAATATGAAGGTGATGAAGAACTCTTCTGAGAGTGATCCATTTATAGGAAATGAATAGGGATGATGAAAGTGACCCAAGAGAAAACCCAAAACATGTTTCCTACCATTTTAAGCATTCTTCTCCTCGAGCTCAGCCGTGTCGGGCTTCATGTGAGCACCTAAGATGTAGCTTGGACAAAGTGGGATGGAAGACACAATTGTTTTCTTGATTGGAAGTCAAAAAGAAGGTTTTTGATCCATTTTTGTGTTTGTGCTATGTCTTTGTGTCGACCAGGAGGAAGGAAAGGGAACATGCTTAGACTAGGCATGGGAGATAGGGTGGTAACATTATCTCTTTTGTTTTATTATAATATACTGTATAATTTGTGCCCGTGTTTTGTCGAGTTTATGAGTAAATGTACCTTCCCGGTACCCGAAAAATATGGAAATTATGTTTTCGGAAACGATTTCATAAACGTAATAATATAACATTTTTATTACGTAGAGATTTGATTATAACTGTTTGCCGTAACTAATTTGGTGTCGGTATGCGTGCGGTGCCGTGACTTCCTAAATTCACGAGATTACCTCTCGTTTTCTTCCGTAAATTATCCTTGAATGATAAAATGTGTATATTTTACTTATCTCATTATTTATTTTTAGTCTTGTATACTCTTTGCTTGTTGCGATGCTTGAATAACTTCCCGAAACATTAGATTAAGCTTATGTATGCTTAAATTTTAACTTGGACAATAATAAATTTCACATTTATTATACAGATACTTAGTGAACAAGTATCGTGTGTGCGGTGTCTTATTTCTAAAGAAACGAGATGACCTCTCGTTTTTATATTTTAATATCGGCATCTGTCATAAAATAATCGATTTGAATTTTCTGACGTGATAAATATTATTATAATAATCCGAAATTTTACGGGTTGTTATAGTATGAGGGACTAAATGTGTCAATTCATGAAACTTCTTTTGAATAGGAGACTACGATTTGTCAAACTAAGGGGCCAAAGTTGCCATTTCTTGATTCTTGTGTGTTAGTATAAAATGTTTTGCGATTTGTCTGGTCAATTTTTTCCATCGTTAGTCAAACATTGCTGCACTCATTTCTCTCTCACTCACCCTTGCGTTTTGATCCTCATTGATTGATTGTGAGCCAAGTCTAGTGGTATGATTTGTGTCAATTGATCATTATATGTTTATGTATTACATATCATTACATCTAGCCCCTAAACTGTGTTTATTAACTGATTAATTTAGGTTATTGTGATGTCGCATCTCATTCTCAAACGTTTGTTTTTAACTGATTGATTTAGGTTATTGTGATGTCGCATCTCATTCTCAAACGTTTGTTTTTCATTTCGTGTGTTAAGTACTCGTGATAGATTCAATGTATGTAGTAGTTGTCTGATTATGTTATTAATCCCCGATGATCTGCATGCTTTGATTAATTAAGTTGACACTTCGCCACAAGATTTTTATTTTCTGTGATGGTTTGTTATGATAAGGAATCATTTTAGAATTATTAAGCTTGGTTGCGTTTAATTGATCTGAAATGGGTTAGGAGTGTAAGTAGGCTTTGTAGGAATGCATTAATTAGTTCTGATCGTGTTTTCAGTATGATGTTCTTGCCAGCGTTTTGTTAATGTTCTTAGTTGCGTTTATGAGTTTGAAAAAAATTCTTGGTTGCGATTTGTGTATGATATGATTGGTTGTGATTTGTGTATGATATGCTTGGTTGCGGTTTGTTATGATGTTCTTAGATGCGATTTATCCTCATGATTCTTAGTTGCGACTTGTCTATCATCCAATGATTGCGTTTTGTCTAGTTTAGCTGCAATGTGTTTTGTGTTAAATCTCAGGTCTTGCAGTTTTTTATTATAAATTGTAGGACCCACCATGCCCAATATTTTTATTTCATTGTGATTTGTCAAACAGGTTTGCGTTTTGTCACTTGCGACTTAGGCTATTGTGTTTTGTCATATATTGCGTTTGGACCTTTTGCGATTTGTCCATCGTGCATTTTGCCTTATGCAATTAGTATCCTTGCGTTTTGGTTGACTGTGCGATTTGTCTTGTTGCGACTTGATGTGTAGAAATTGGTTATTTGCGATTTGTTCATACATGGGTTTTGTGATATGTTGTGTTTTGTCCTATGTGATTTGTCTACTGATGCTTGATCTCCTACGACTTGTCACTTGAGATTTGATCATCACAAGTTGTCAAAACTAAGTTTTGTCTAATTTGTCATGTTGATCAAAATTGACATAGTCCCGCGAGTGTGTCTTATCTCATTAAGTGCTTTAATTCTATGTCTATGTCTTATGATTCCCAATGCCTTGGTGTTTGATCACTCATGTCCTAATCGTCAAAGTTGTATCTCTTATCTAACATAAACATCCTACGTATATCTTTCTTTATGGATGTGATTGGTACATATACAATGGCTGACATCAATGCACCAGCTAACCAAGTTGTTACTATCCCACCACCCACACGTACTGATGAAGAGATTCTTCTGTATGCTGACTGGGTTCCGATTGAGAAAAGCAACTGCTTCATAGATATGGACAAAACTCAATCAAATCTTATCTACAAGATTGCAATGGATATACTGAAGCATAAGAACTTTTTCAGTGCTCTTACTTTACGCTCCACAATTCCCTCAATCTACATTCAGCAGTTTTGGGATACGGTTAAATGGGATAAAATCACAGCAGTTTACAGTTGTCAGCTGGATGAAACATGGTATGTACTCACCAAGGACACCATCCGAGATGCCTTACAAATCACACCAGAGGATGCAAACAACCCTTTCACCCCTCCACCAACTACCGACAAATTAATCAAGTTTGTCAATGACTTGGGGTATCCGTCTGTAGTCAACAAGATATCTACGGTAATCACCAATGAAATGTATCAGTCATGGAGGGCAATAACCACCATTCTCAACCTGTGCCTCACTGGAAAAACTTCTGGATTTGAAAGACCAAGGGCTCCAATACTACAAATCTTGTGGAGAGTTGTGATTCAAGCCAACATGGACTATGCTGAAAGAATCTGGGAGGAATTCACGCAATTGATTCACACTTTCATCACTGACAAAAAAAAGATAACACAAAATGTCAATGGCAAGAAAATAGTGCATAAGTGGGTGATCCTTAGCATCAGATCCTCCCAGCTTATTATCAAACACCTTCAGGCCAAGCATTAATTCCATCCAAGAAGCGAATCTGCACTTCACCTAGCCACATCAGAGCATATTCTTGGATATCTCAAATTTGCGGCTAAAGGTTCGAATTAGGAGATATTTAGCAAGGCTATACCAGATGCTCTCATCATTGATGATATTCTCAATGCCTCTTACTTCCAAGATTATCTGAACAAAGCGATCAAGTCTATCGCCGGTGAATCACCAAATCCAACCCCAACCAAATCAACAAAAGCTTCATCCAAGTCCTCCAAATCATCTTATGCCACTCTTCCCAAGAAACGACAAGACAAATCTACTACCGTCGATTCTTCTACTCTAAGCAAGAAGAAGAGAAAGGGTGGAAAGGGAAAGGGAAGAGGGTCAAAGAATCAAAGAACTGAGCCTGCCCTCAAGGATGTTGATGATATCGACCTTCAATAGGGCATTGAAGCTAGTTTATTGGAAAAAGAGGAGTCAGAAAGACGACCCAGGAAGGGTGTAACCATTGAAGAACCAGACTCTTGGAAATGTCACTCCTTTCCAGAAGTTGAAGGCAAGGTAAAGGGTTTAGAGGAAGTTGAGCAGGTTGCTCGGACGTTGTTGAACATTTCATCTCCAGCTCCCAAGACCACAAGCAAATACATATTCCAGAAGCGAAGCACAAAATCATCAATATCTAAGGAGTTAAGTGGAGCTGAAGAGGAACATTCTCCAACTCCTGAACTCAATGTCGAGTCCAGTGACACTTAGTCAGAATTTCAGGAGAACGAGGGTGGTAATGTTGACGTGAATGAACCAGAAGTCCAGACGGAGACTCATACTGAAACTGGTACCATTGAAAGGTCTGATTTAGGGAACAAGGAAAAGGAGACTGTCATTCAAGATAGTAGGTTTGCCGTAGATGAGTTCGTGAATCAAGCTTATCTAAATATCCAGGAAAATATCAAGCAAAGAACTGATGACCAAATGCACCTGGATGAACAAAATAACTCTACTGGAACCCTATCTTTGTATCAAAACCTGGAACAAGATCTCACATTTGGGGACCAATTCATCGTAGATCAATTCATCGTAGATAGACCTTCTGATGTTGAAGCGGAAAAGACCAGTGAAGAGAAAGAGGTCGTATACATGGTTTCAGTCACAATTCAACATGACACATTGGTTGTTCCTTCGATGTCAGTTCCTACACCAACACCCTTAATGGCAACACCATCTACTGCAATCCCTCCTCCTGTAATAACCTCTGCTACAACAAAAACCATCATTGCAACAACACTCCCACCACCACCACCCACAAACACGAAGATAGAGATGCAACTGGAAGAAGATCTGAAACGACTTGAAGCTCTGGAAAAACAAAACTTGTCAAATAGAGTCAAACATCATGATGCTCGTTTGTCCAAGCTAGAAAGGCTTAATTTCGACTATGAGGTGACTAATGCTATCGAAGAACAAGTTAAAGAAACAGTTGAATGGGCAATGAAAGCTCCTCTATATGCATGGTTCAGAGATTTCCCTACCTCCGACATGAAAGATATTCTCCAGCAACGCTTGTATAGGACTGAAGAATATAAGGATCATTATGAGCACAACATCTTGTATGAAGCTCTGCAAAAGTCCATGGACCGTGATAACTATGATCAGTACTTGAAAGACATCGGTGAACGCAAGAAAAACAAGAAGAGGAGAAATGATTTCCCAAGACCACCATCTGGGTCTCCTCCACCACAACCTCCTCCTCCACCTTCCGTTGCTGCAGGTTCATCTGGAACTGGTGGAACTTCTGGTACTTCTGATGTTACCAAGACAAATCCACCACCTCCTCCTCCACCATAATCGGGTCAACCATGATCCTCAGCTGGCCAAAGCTCCTCTAAGTCAGCCAAATCTTCAACACATGCTGCCTGGACAACTATTGACTCGAGATACAGACCCGCATTCTCTCCAATTCCAGAAGATCTTGAAATGAATGAGGAATCGACTCTTAACCAGAATTCTAATTCAGATGAAGAATATATTTCCAACAAACATATTCCAAAGGTGAATCGGAATAAAGACTGGTGGAAGACATTCATGGGAGAAGACAGTGTTGAAATCTCTGAATCAACCTGGTTTGCTCCTACTAAAGCAATGACTCAAAAGTGGTGGAAGGAAGAATGACCTGCTACACCAGAACTAACCTGGTCCATCCATGTATCTGATTTGAACACTTCTGAACTCAACTGGGCTAGTGTCATAGCTGCTAACCATGTCCCCCCACCAGAGGACTCACTTCTGAACATCACCGGGGATATGGGAAGCTTTATAAAATGGTATTGTGAGAAGCTAGGGATCATAAAGCTTACACCAAAAGATCTGGAGGGCTCTGCTTATGATATTGTCAAGGCTTTCCATTCAGACGTGGCTCACTTGCAATACCAGATAGAAGAGTGTTACAAACTATTAACATACCAAGTGGACGATAATGTGCTCAAGTTTAATATCAACAAACCTCTCCCACTAGGAGGTCCACCGGGTCAAGTCACTATACAATCTAAGTTCTTCTTCAACAAAGATCTGGAATATCTGCGTGTCGGCAACAGGGGTAGCAGACCTGCACTATCAATCTCCAAAATGAAGGCTGCACATTATCCTGATGCAGGTCTAGAGCAGATGGTTCCTGATCAATTTTGGGCTGAAAAGGAGTTCGAGTACGACATTGCTGCTTCGTATGGGATCTCACACTGGTGGTTTCACAAAAAATGCTTCAACATTGACAGACACGATACCGAAAAGATTCGAAGGGTTGTTCGAACGCACATGCGTATCTTAAGTGTGGTTAATGTATAGATCTTTCCAATGTATGGATACGACTACTTGAACAAAATTATCCTCCGCAGAGCTAATCAAAAAGAACATGTCATAGAGGAAAACGAATTCAAAAACTTGTATCCCAATGACTTTGAAGATATTTATTTGTTGAACCTCCAAGGCCATCTAGATCATCTACCCCCTCGTGACAAGAAGACTCTAGCTGCAGCAGTCAACTTATGGATAAGAGGTTTAGTTATCAGGCAAAGAGTTGGAGACTTTCAGCTTGGGATTGAGAGCTACCAGACTCAAGTCAACCTTACTAAGCCTCAGTGGGATGCTAAATGATTTGAATACAAACATGACTACTCAATGATCGAGTCTCCAAGAGCTGCTATCTTTACTGACAAATACAGGTTTAGGATGATCATGAGGTTTAATGAGCTACACAAGTTCAGTGATGGTACTCTACGACAAATTGAAGAAGTCTTGGATTACAGAGTGAAAGAATATAAGATCGGAATGAGACCAGGGACGAGCACTAGGTTCTGGACTAAAAAGGATGTGGAAATGAGTAAGGTGTTCATATCTGCTATCAGGAAGAGGCTCAAGACAAGGAGAATCTTGCGCAGCTTGGAAAGTTTTGTAGGTGGAAGAGTTCGTGAAGAACACTACAACCTGCTACAGAGAACCGAATGATCATATCATCTTTGTAATTTTTAGAGCTGTTATGTGTGGTGTGTTGTTGTAATAAGTGTATATACAAACTCTACAGTGAATAGTAGTGTAAAGATTGTGACTTGTAACCTCCCTCTCAAATTGAGGGGGAACACTATAATGTTTCTTATAAGAATATATTGAATCAGACCACATTTTCTCTAAATTTTTCTAACATATTTAAATCACTTGGGATCCAAAACCTCAAAGGATTTGAAATTTTGATCGGGGGAGAGAATGTGATATAAATATAAAATCTAATAAAATGTGATCTTTTACGACTCAAAGTATAGGCTTCTCTCCCATATGTGCTAAACGTTTTCATAAATTGATGCACATATTGAGGGGGAGAATTTCAAAATCAAATAAACTATCAAGGTACAAAGGCATCAATGTTTTTATCATAAGTACTTCAAAGACCTCCTTCCTACATGTGCTAAATGATTTCAAAAATCAACGCACATGTTGAGGGGGGGCATTTATAAATGATCAAAAGCAATTGAGGTATCAAATGCTTTGATTTTATATCACAAGTACCTTGAATGGTTTTCCAAATTGCTTTTCAATTGGTTTCAAGGCGGAAAGAACTATACCACAAGACCGACCATTTTACTTAATGCATTGGAGTTATAAGGATGGTAAGGTTAGGTATTAGTTCCCACGATCCCGCTAGAGTCGGAGGGATCTACCTAGGTACAATCCACTAGATAGTGTAAAAGTCCTTAGGTATGATTAAAAAATGAGAAAAGTGAGAATAAGGGAAGAGTGCCGACTGAGACAGAGCTAGGACTAGAAAAAAACCCAACAAGGTTCTAGTGATGAAGTCTCGGTAAGCACTGAAGGGGTTGAAGAATGAAAAAGAAATGAAAAGTGAAAGGGTGAAAAGAAATAGCCCTCCAATAATTCAACCTTAGGGCAAAAACCGGGTTCAATACGTATGTTATTGGTGGTTACTAAGGTAACCCCGGTATTGAAGACAAGACGTCATGGACCCAGTGACGCACTACACTAAACTTCCCAGCTACTCAAGTTCTCCTAAAATAACTTGTTTCATTCTCACGAGGAACCGACATAATCTATCAAGTCTCTCTTAGATATGGTTGATATTGAAAAAGGAGACCCTCTCCCTAGTCTCCGAATAGGAAACCAAAATGTACTATTGAGTCTAGAGCCAAGAGATCATCCACAAAATCTCGTTAGGACACACAATTCATGAAGACTTACTGTTTCACACAATGTGAAAAGGAAGAATATATATATTGAGAGTCCTACGCATTATCCTTGTGGTATTGCCAGAACATCTGAGTGATACTTAAAATATTCACGATGAAGATGGAAATCCTTCTAGAGCCAACATCAAACAAGCTCTTGGTGGGTAACATGTGAGATCTTTCAAAAGGATCAAACTTGTGACAACTGGAAAGAAACGATGGGGCGATTCACATTTGAATCAACCTTGTTCCTGGTTATGAATTGATGGATACTTTTGGAAAAACCTTTCAATGTGCTCAAAATTGTTTTTCTAGCACATCGACTGCGCATTAATGTTTATAAACAAAAGTATTTTTGAGTGAATCTTGATTTAGTCCATAAAACTTTCATCGTATTGCAAAAACTCTTTATTCCGCAATACGTGATTGTTTATCAAATCAATTTCTCATTAATCAGTGAATGTCAATTCGCTGGTTCAGTAACTCCGTGTTGTCTGCTTTGAGATGCCCCAGTTTGAGAAGGGCTAGTACAGCTGCGAACCCTGTCAAGGAGATTCTACAGAATTCTACCTGATCACAGGCAGTATTTATACTGATCAACGGGGAACCGTGGTTCTTGTAACCCTATTCAATTAAAGTGAACAAAGTTTCGCGTGTTTTATTGCTAATGTCACTTGCATGAACTCCCAATGATTACAGCTGATGGCCAAAGAGACGTCAATTCATAACCACATGCTCACACCTCACTCTCACGTTTAAAGAAATCATGATAAAAGCATAAAGCAATGCTTCCACAACTCTGATGCAAATATCATGATCCAACAAAGTGTGAGCATGTCGATCCAAAAGTCACAATATCACATGATGGCAATACTTCAAAATATGAGCTGGAGATTCACTGTGGCTGATGATCTAAATGAAAGCTCATGATCACATGACAAAGAAACACTACTGAAGTTGCAAACTTGATTATATGGAAGTTTCAAAGTCTACGAGCTCGAGTATGAAGTTAATGATAGAATGCTAGGAATCAAAATGTAATTCATGGGGTGACCTCCCTTAGGGGGAGATTTTTAGGATTTAGTAAATCCATATAGAAGTGTCGGTCACCCCAACTATAATATAACATAAGTTAGCTCGTAGACTTAACGTTATTTAGTAGTTATAGATTAGCGTAAGTAACACCATGGAAGAATGACGGGTCTTTACCCATTGTATGCCTGATCCACAGCCCGAAGGAGGGCGTAAGAACCATGTATAAATAGCCCTCTCCCCACAAAGGAGAGGGTTGGATGTTTAATTTAATCTAATCTTGCATATTTTGTTTCTCTCTCTAAACATCCCATTCTCTTATCTCTCTCTCTCTAAAACACACGAATCACATCAAACTTATATGGTGCTATGATATCAATAATCTAACAACTTCTAAAACCCTCTTTTTACGAATAACCAATTCACAAGATAGATGTATGTTTTGATTGTTTATGTGAGTTCGTATGATGCATTAGAGTGATATAGAACAAGTTTTACCACAAATTATCCACTGAATATTAGTCTTGAACCTGAATGTGTCCTTAAACCCTAAACATAAGTTTTTGAATCTAGATTTGTTTCTGGTTTAATTCTCTTGCTTAAACATGTTCAATAACACCTCTAAACACTTTCTTAATAACAATATTGTACTAAAACATCACAAAGCACAAATTCCCAATTTGGGTGGTCAGAACCCTAATTTCAAAATCGTTTAATTCGTGTTTCTGGTTACGATTAAGAGAGAAAGGTAATGATAACACAAGCATAACAATGATATAGAGATAAGAGATAAAGGTAGAATCGTCGAGTACTTCCACAAGAATGAATAACAAAGGTTTACTTGCAATATGAAAGAACCAACACTCTCAAATGAGAGTTACATGAAGTGGTGTTGGTGTGGAGAAGGAAAGAGAAGTGGAGCTAGAAAACACTGCTAGTATTGATGCAACCACTGCTAGTGTTGCTGCAATCACTGCTGCAACCACTGCTGAAGTCACGGCTAGTACACTCCTGACCACTGCTAGTTCAGAAGTTTCTATTGCAGAAGCAACCACTGCTACAACAACCACCACCATAATAACAACAACAACAACAACCAAATCAAAGGAGGATAAAGATGAGATTGCGTTGCAACTGCTTAACTTAAAGCAATCTCAACCTAACCCTGCACCCAAACCATGTGCTAAAAGTCTTAAAATTGGTGAGCCAGTAGTTACTCAATCTAAGGATATTGGAAAGGGTAAAGCTATTGTTATTGAAGAAGAGCCATAATTAAAGTTTGGAAGTAAAGCAGAGCAAGTAGCATTTTATGAAGAAGAAGCTAGAAGGTTAGATCAAGAACTAAATGATGATGTCATTGCTGCAGAAAAGAAGACTGCAGAGCAAGAAGAAGCCTCTCTTAAAGCTATAGAAGAGTGGAATAAGGAGCAAAGTCTTCTTCAAGCATCTGAAAAAATGCAGGAAGAAATGTCTATGGATGAATGGGGTTTATATGACATTGATACAAGGTCAATGTTGCTGGTTGATATGTTCAGGAAGATGAAACAACAAAATGAGTTTAAAGCATATCATGATAAGAAGAAAAAACCTCCTACCAAGCAAAAAAAAGGAGTCAAATGATGAAATTTATCAAACATATGGATGAAAATAGAAATCTGAATTTGAAGAGTTATTCTTATGAGAGAATTGAGCAGTTATACAACTCTTGCAAAAGAAGGTGGGATCATACCCATGGATTCTGAACAAGAAGCTGAGATGTTAAAGAAACAAAAGAAAGCTGGATTTGTGATGGAGGCGTCTAGTTCCAAAAGACAGAAGTTAATGATGAAGAGAGATTGGATCACTTTATTGTGGTGAATGAGAAAATGCCTGAAGATCCTATTTCTGTTACACCTTTAAGATCCAAATACCCTCTCGTAGATTGGTAGATTATTTTAGTTGATGGAAAGGATGTCATTGAGTTGACCAAATTAGATGGGTATAAGAGTCAGTATATTTCTTTTGGTTATATGTTATTCTTTGTAACCAAAAGTGATTTGGAGAAGCTGTGGGAGATAGTGTCATTCAGATGTGGTAAGCTAGGACCCACAGGTACCATGGCTTATTCTATATGATCTGCATTAAAATGCATGTTTGAGCCTGATCCAAATGATAAATGTTGGGAAGACTGTGTGGTTCAAGAATGGGTGTTATATGCATATTGTGAAGTGCATGTTGTACAGTTTACTGAAGGTAAAATCTATATGCTAAGAGATAGAGATTATCCATTGATGAAAATTGTAGCTAGCCAGATGCTTGAAGTTAAACTTAACTTATCATGTTCAAGTCCTAAACATCCAATAGTTCAACCACTGCTGAAAAAGATTGAAGAGATTGCTGATTTTCAAACTCCTTTAGCAATCAAGGATAAGTTTCATGGGAGAAAGAAGAGAATGGCAGATAGGTCGAAAGCTATGGATTATGGTTCTGATGCTGAGATGGAGCATACAAAGTCTAGCAGTTTGGAAGCATCCTCCAAATAAGGTATTTTGTGCTTAAGAAGAAACTTGATGATTTTGATTTTAAATATCAAGTTTAGGGGAGGATTGTTGGGTTTTTGGTTCTGTTGGACGAATTATTCTAAGTATGGAACCACTGCTAGTATAACAGAAACCACGGCTAGTTGGAATGGAACCACTGCTGAGAGATCATAAGCTGTGGATAAAGATTATGCGTCTGAGACATAGTATCGAGTTTGTTCATACAAAAAGGAAAATTGATGATTTTAGGAGCAAATATCAAGTTTGTTCATACTTAAAAAGTTGTCGTTTTTAAACTTCCTTTCATCAACTACCTGATTATTGAATGACCCTAAACCGTAAAAATAGCACCAAATGAAAACTAAATGTATTACCTGTTCAACATCATTCCAGGGCTTGGGATACCTCATCTCGTCTGCATAAAACACGGGCATGCCATTTTGAATAAGAATCTGAACAAAGTAACTACTAACCATCGCCCAGTTAGCATTATGAGGTCGCACATGCCACATGTAGTCAACCCATAGGTCTATATGTTGCGCATTTGCCGTAAATAAAATACCATTTTAAGAAATGGTAAAACCAAAATACAGGGTAAAAAAAAGTGAATAAGAGTATGTATATAAACTAACCTCCTCAGTTAGCCAACCTTTTCTAGTAGGTTCTAAGCAAACTAATCGATGCCAGAAATTTCGGTCGACAATATAATCATCTGACCATGGAAATTTACACCTTAGTCGCTCAGGATCACAAAGGAATTCTTCAATCTCATCAGTCGGCCAAAGAGTTTCAACAGAATGAAACCATCTCCTTAGATCCTTCAAAACAGCTTCAATTTATAAGTTTGACAGAGCTATATTGATAACCAAATACATTGACAATTTTGTAAAAAATATCAGAATACCACCACCCACGGTTTAACTCTTTTAAGCTCTTCAGCAATAGTTGGGTCGTTTATGTTAGGACCGTGTTTTTTTATTTTACGCCGTTTAACTTTCAGATTGTTTTGTAGCGAAAGAGGTTCGATGAGAATCCTCTTGTCGGGTTCTAACCGACTTAAAGCCTTTTTAAAATGTGGCGAATTCATAAACGCGCATCGTTTTTTCTTCTTCTCCTCCTCCAACTTCAACATGTCATATTCTTCCAACCGCAACCTATTAGCCTCTTCCAGCCTTAAGATGTTGGCCTCAGCATTCTTCTTCTCTTCTTCCAATTGTAACATTTCTTCTTCTGCCAATGCCAATCTCAATTCCTCTAAAAGGAGATACTCCTGGAATAGACTAACGCTGATTACATGTGTATATAACGGCCATACAACTAAATGCGAATAAGAAATATTGACCTGAGCAACGTCTACGTCAGATTCTGGTGAGTCGATCAATTTGAGATAAATGTTGTTAAGTGAATCGGAAAATGAAGTCCTTGTTTTTGGAAAATGTGACTCAAAATCTAGTTTGTCCTGTAAAAAAATGCAGGAAATTTTTGAAATTAAACAATGGCAGTGAGAAATAACTATAGATTAGTTGAAAAGTATACCCGAAGACCGGCAGTTCTGTCATGTGCAAGAACCTGTGAAGGTTTAACTGTTATAAAAGTCCGACAGGTCATGTTATAAAAAAGTGCGTTTACTATTATTATATTATAATGAATATAACGAGAACCTGAATAATACACTCAAGTTTAACTTGGCGATTCAGATCGGCAATTACATGATCCTTAAAGCTTTTTATTTTGGAACTACTTTCACTCTTGCATTGATTGGAATTTACTTTCAAACCAAGATTTGCGTTCTGTCGTGACTTTTCCGACTTGAAAAGTAGGTATCGACAAAGGCGTGTTGGGCGGGACCGAGCTCGGGAACGTACTCATTCAAAAATCTTGGCTATCTATCCACCATGCAGAATGGAACTCATGTATAGTAGGTCTCAGATCAGTAATTGTAGTTGACTCCTAAAGTTCAGTAATGGTAACAAAAAAATATATAGTTTAGTTACTTACGTTAGTTAATATAAAGGCTTTCAAGTTATACCTTACCAATGTTGCCTCGTGAGTTTGGGCTGCTAAGGAAATGCTTTATCGGTCGTACCTACTGCTAGTACAATCTGAACTACTGCTATTGTATTGTTACTACTACTAGTTGTTGTTAGGATCATCACCTTCTGACAACAAATGGTAAACTACTGCTAGTGTATGAATTACAACTGCTTGCCACATACGACTACTGCTGGAGTTTTACGACTACTAGAGTTATTTGTAACTGCTGCTTATGTTTTTAGATTGTAGTGATAAAAGGAAAAAACACAGCCAGAAACAGATAAGGATGCAACATTGGTTGATAAAGAGTTGAATAACTACAGTTTGCATACAATGTTGTGCAAAAATAAAAATACTGCTTATCATTAAAAAACAATACATATTGAGATAAGACACCATTTTATAAGGGATTCATAATTAAAGTCATAAACTGCAAATGGAACTTAATACTACAAGTGATGAAGACCAAGTAATAAAGTCCTTGATGTTACTACTGGTAGTGTTCAGTTACTGCTGCTTTTAAATAAACAGTGCTGAAGGGGAAGAAATGCATGTACGATGTGCCCAAAAGTTTTATTCTAATTGTCTTAGGATGTATAGGATGGTACACAACTATGCTGCTGCATAACCTTAGTTATAATTTCAAAGTTAAGGGATAAGATTAACAACCAGCATTTATTAGGATGTTAATGCTTTTAAATGCGATTAGGTAGAGGATTTCTTTTATAGTGAGATTTATACTCACAGTCATACACAGACACACATTGACATTGGTTTTACACACATATATCAGCAAAACCCTAATAAAAATGACTTCAAAAAAAGCTGGTGGGTTTTTGTTTCTGTAAATATTATTTTGCTAATGCTAAGCATATTTTCAAGCATCTTTAAAGTGTTTGTTTATTTTGCAGATATCATAACAATCTCTTCTGATTCAAGCATAAAAATGTCCTCAAGCTCTTCAGATACAATGCGACCATGTAATCCATAGGATTCATACTTCCCAAACGTTGAAAGCTCTGAAAGTGATTCAAGCTCTATGTCCAACTATTTGTCTAGCTACAACTCAAGTGACTATTCTGACAGACCCGATGTGGTAGCTTACCGCGAAAGTCTGTTGAAAAGGGTAACGTTTATGAGTTTTGAGGAAAAACACCTTGAGCTCGATGCCCAAAGTCGGAACCTCCTGTAAAAGGATTCAGGTAATAGGAGTTGCAAATAAACAAACTTGGGCTGATATTATAGAGAAGAAATTTGGCATAAATAAACCCTCGACAGTCGCAGGAGCGGCTGACAAAAGCAAAGGCAAAGGGAAAAGAAAAATGGCTTAAGTGTTATCTGTTTACCTTATCTAGTGGTTTGTTGATGTACTAGAAATCTGTTAAATTTATAATATGTGCACCTAAAACCTGTTGTGACTATTTGTGCAGATCTTTTTAGTATTTATGCATATGCCTTGACTTAGATAGGTGGAAATGGAACATCTACTTTTATGTGTAGGTTTTGTTAGGAATTGGAAGATCCATGTTTAAGTGTCGGTCACCCCAATTATGGTCTAGCATATGTTAGCACGTAGACGTGTCGTTATTAATGTTATTTAGTAGTTAATTAGTTAGTTTGTAGCATAGTTAGTTTAATGTAACACCGTGGAGGAAGGACGGGTCTTTACCCACTGTATGCCTGATCCACAACCCGACAGGAGGGCGTATCATTTGTAACTATAAATACCCCTTCCATCTTTGGAAGGGGTGGTGCTTTCTCATTAATCTAACCTCACTCTTTTTGTTTATCTCTCTAGAAACACCCTCTCTACTCTCTTCATCTCTCTAAAATGGCTATCGTATTTAATCATCTACCAAGACCACCCGAATCATCTAAACAACACAAATATACGATCCTACAAATGGTATCCGAGCCATGGTTGTGTTGGTTTGTTGATTCGTATGGTTCCTAATGCGGTTTGTTTGATTTATTTGATGCGGTTTGGTTATGATTGATGTTGTCGCGATGCGGTTTGTTGTTTTAAGTCGTGTAACTGTTTTTGACCTGGTTTGTACAAGATTATTTTCTGATTTCTAAGTTAGTGGTCAAAACGTGTTTTGATGAATATGTTACTGATTTTATCACTCTTGGATTAAGTTTTATGGTCAAAATGCTTTCAAATGCTTTATATTCCTTGGATCAGTTTCGTTTGGCCAGAAATAACGATATTCATGGATGCAGTTTATGCGTGTTCTTCGAAGAGGTTTGTCAAACTGTCCAGATTCAAAGTACCGGAAGAGGCAACTTGTCCCTTATTCAAGAAGCGATTTGTGTTTGTTTGACTGTTGTGTCAAAAGTCAAAAGAGATTTGTCTTGTTGAGTACAGGAAGCGATTTGTTTCAAAACTGATGTGTTTTGACGCATTGGTTCACAAGCGACTTGAGAAGAAGCAACTTGTCTAGAAGCTACTTGTCAAGAAGTGGCTTGTCAAGTACCACATGAATCAACCACAAAGAATCAAACTACATCAAGATTAAGCATCTATCACTCATCTATTTCTCAACAATGATTACAATGGTCAAGACTCAAGACTCGGTCCGTTAACCCAAGACAATATCATCATAGATCAAGTCTCATGACTCAATGATTATTTGGAAAACAAGTCAACGTTCTCAGCTTCGTTCCTTTTGTGAGTGGTTCTACTAACTCATGGATATCATACAATCTATTCACAATGGAACATGTGCCTCATTGATTGTGTTTGGTGTTTACACCTTTGGAATATCCGATCTCATAGAAAGAAAAATTTATAACAACTATGTTATCATTTTTCTCTCAAATCGGTCTTAAATCTAAAAACATTAATCAAAAGGTTTTGATTTTATCCGAACACTCTAAAGAATAGACCAAAACTCGTGGGTTTTTTAAATCTTCTTCTAGATTCGGTTCACAAAATAAAATTAAAATTATTAAAGGGTCGAATAAACATGAATGATTTTAGATTTGGTTTGGTCTTAATCTTTTCAAGATTCTTTCAAACCATTCTCGTCACTAATCAAGTGTGATATTTTTCGAACTCAAAGACAGAATATATCAATATCGATATCTTCTCTCTTTATGCCGTTATTAAATGGAAAACGAATATCAAATACTTGTTATTCCTACCTGATTCTCATCCAAAGATCTCGAAGCCTAATTGATGAAACTCATGCCATCCCTGTGGCGAATCAAAGACACTCAAGCCAACCCTGTGGCGAGGTCAGGTCAAACGAATATTTGTTGTGATTTTAGCCTTGTTTGTTTGGTGAGAGTATTCTAAAAAACATTTGGATGGGTGAATTGTATATGGGGTAGGCGAATATTTTGATGAGGAAGATTAGGGTTTGGAGTTTTACTGATTATTTGATGGGAGGCGGACGAATATTACAGAGAGATTAGGGTTTCTAATGTTTAGGGCATGAATGAGTGATTAAGTGGTGTTATATACACGTGAATATTAGGGTATCATGTGTTACGGGTATGTGTGATTTTGGAAGTGGGCCGACCTTGTGTTCAATTTTTTCTAACATGGGCCTTGGAGTTGGTCGTGACTATTGATAACGATGGAATTGGCTTGTCGACATTGTATAATATGGACTATGATTATGATGTGTTGATATCCGAATTTTATCATTCAATTATGTGGATACATAAGTGTTCATATCTCTCGAGTATGAATGGTATTTTGGTCGATTAATTTTCACGAAGGATTCTACGAACTTACGACTTGAGCTTATAATTTGAGAAAAAGGTGGCTAAGGGGTCTTGTTCGAGTATTACTTACGGGGTTCTTGTGTTGATCATACGAGCTTTGGAGTGTATTTTGAGTGAATCCGTTGTACGTGTAGAGAATTGGATCATATGGGATTTGTAATTGCATCATATGTTTGGTTTTGATTATGGGCTTGGACCGTGTTTGAGTATGTTGTGTGATGTATTGGATTTGGATGATGGACTAATGGGATTCTGAAGAATTGGACTTTTAAGAGATTTGGATTATATGAGCTTTGATCTTATGAGATTTGATCATGATTATTGATGATGTGATTTGTAAATGATATTTGATGATGAGTTTTGATTATTCAATGAGACTGGATACAAGTTGCTGATGAATGATGTTGTGCTATGGGGTTTGATACTTTGGTGTACACATTTTCTCGTAAAAACAAAAATTATGTCACGGCTTGAACTGATAGTTAAACCTGGTTGACTATGGGGTTGTTTGTACGATGTTTCTTGTTTGAATTTGAAGTGAGGTTTTTTGGGCGCGTTCACTTATTTCGTCTTCTTTCTTTCTACCCTTCCGCGAAGATGACTTGTTTGGGCATTTGTTGAGTGTGATAAAGACTTGGTTATTTAGTTACTTTTTGTGATTCTTTCTCGCTTAACCCACAACGTAACTATCACTTCGGTGTCTCACGCAGTTGAGGATACGTCAAGAGGTTTTGTACATTGGGTACACCGTTTCTTTTTCACGAGGATTAGTACAAGTTTAAGTAACAAATCTGGGGAATTCTACTTTATGATCAAGTTTGGTATATCGGGCTTACTTCACCATGTGGTCACAACAATTGCCGACAGAATACGTGAATGATGTGTTTACCAAAGGGTTGATTGGTTGAGATGTGATCAACAATTCTCATGGGATATTCAACGCCACAAAATGTCAATGATACTTCACAGTCTAAGAAAAATCTTTCAAGAATCTTCAGCTTCAATCATGATTGTTCAAGATGTTTGCTTATGACAAGAACTTTTCGTGCTAATGGTCGTACACGTTATGATGCTTTCGAAAGTTCGAAACCATCATGGGGGAGAAACGTGTACTTTGGTGTGTTACGGTCAACCTCAGGGGAAAGTAGTTTATACTACTCGACTTAGTATGGTTTATGAAGGTGTCTACATATGGGTAAAGAATTGTTGATGATATTGTTGAAGATGGAGAATGAACCGTTTATGAACCGCTGCATGTTCCCTTAAAACAGATATTCATTTAAAACCGAATTTGTCATAACACATTCAAGCTGACATTGTTTACGGTTTTGTCCTGATTTTGTAAAATCCCACAAAATAATCTATTTCTCGGTTTAAATCATAGACTTGTAAAATCCCATGACAATGGAAACATCCTGGTAATAATAAAGTGCATTTCCGGATCTATCTTACGGTTTATTCTTGGTTTTGTAAAATCCCGCGAAAGAAACTATTTCTCGGTTTAAACCATAGAATTGTAAAATCCCGTAACGATGGAACCATCCTGGAGAAAGGAAAGTGTATTTCAGGATCTTATCTGATGTTGGTGCTACGGTTTCGGCATCGAAGAAGGGATAAAAGGGTGTACATCATGAATTGGGTGTTTGCTTGGATTCTCTTAATGACGGTTTGGTTACTTCAAAGTTTTACGGGGTTATGCTCATTAAACCATGGTCGGGATGAAACCATTATCATGGTTCACTTAAAACGTCAAAGGAGGCTAGATTTGAACCTTTAACCAGAAGATGTGACAAGGGCGTTAATTCACTATTATTTATTTGAGGTTGAAGTGAAATATCACGAGAAAGTGTACTTAGTATCTGAAGGTATCGGGGATGGTTGGATGAAGATTCTTCAAGATCCTTGTTCGAGCTTATTATCATAAAACGAAGACTTGGAAATCTAGTTAATGTTGGGTGACCTTTTCCTTTTCTTTTGCCACTTGGGGGAATTGGGCTCTTACCACCACAAAATAACTATCACTTTAAGGAGTTACGTTGTAGTGCTCAGTGTCACATTCAATTGTGGATTTTCAAGAGGTGATGTACGTCTTATACTTGATGGTTGGTTGGATGAAGAGTATAGAGTACTTAGAGATTCAATGGAGGATGAACTCTCGGCACCGCTCCTTGTTACATATGTGCAAGTTTAAGTCACGAGTTCAGGTTAGTTTACTTCAGGGTCAAATTCATCATATTGGGTTTTCTCCATCAGCCGTCACGACAAAGAGCCTACTGAATTATAATGGGGTTGATTACAAGATTGCCAAGAGAGGTTGAAAAGAGAGAGATTTATGACGTTTGAACACAACAGTTCAAGCCTCGTACTCTAAAGAAAAGAAATGTGTACGTTTCAGTGCGCATCATCTTCAGAAGAAGAGAAATCTTCTCATTAATGACCATTCTCATCAACATGCTTCATACTTTCTCCATTCGCGATAAGTTATCAAGTGAACCCAGCCACCTTTGATTGTTTTCTTATTCCACTTGCTCAATTATAATGACGATGGCGACATCATATGCTACCTTTGAGGGGGAGAAGTGTGAATAGAATGCATTTGGATGATTTTCACTTATTCAATCAAGAATGGCAACTCCGTATGCAATTCTTGAGGGAGAGAAGAAGTGTGAATTTACTGCATGGTTGATTGATATATGAGAATAAATGGTCAAACGGCTCCAAACTCATGTAAGAACCGAGCTTCTTCTTATCGGGTCATCTTCACATGGAGTTTTCTTCTAAGAGCTGTTGGTTAACATCTTCACACGGGCTGATTTGATTAATGACAAAGTGCTTCCATTATGCGGGGCTGATTTCCTTAATGAACATCTTTCTGTTCTTGTTTGATTGGGAGGGATTTGAGTTAAGGGGATTTGCTATTTGTAAGTTAAAGGAAATGCATTTGGTGAGTTGAAGATGTTGACTTTCTATTCCCCAATTGGAAAATCTTGAAGAAGGTCGAGTCTAGAGTCGGTTCTACATTTTCTGCTGCATGTTAGAAGACTACAGACGAGTTGCATTTGATTATCCAAAGACTTCTTCTTATTCATGGCATTTATCTAAAAGATTGTCGGTTTCGGGGAGAGCACTAATTAGGGGAGTGTGAAATGTCTTATTTAATCCCTAATTAGACTTGCTCATACTATTCTTCAGCAAGTTGATTCTCACAAGATTTCAAATGGTCTTCTCAATAAAATTTCAAGTATTTGGGCTTTGAATGTTTTGCTGATTCTGAAGTATCAAAACCAGCAAGGGGGAAGGATACACGCATCTAAACGCGAGTAAACTTGATGAACTTAATACTTCTAAGTGATTGAAGATATCCCGGGAAGACGAATGTCATTACCGCAGAGAAACTCAAGGTTTGACTCATGGCGTTTAGTGTCCTTATTCCAACTATGTGGGGGAAGAGATGGAAGAGTTAGTTTCTGAAGATAAAAGAGGTACACAAGTATGACATATTCAGGGGAGCTTAATGTGTAACATGAGGGAGGTGTTATCGATTATTCTCTCTTTGGGAATGTGTGTACTTGGTTCTTGAGCTTCATACGATCATCGGGGAAGAAAAATGTGAATATTGGGGAGGTGTTTTCATTCCCTCATGATGTGTGTTCGGAGAGCTCTTGGGTATTGGTGTACTTCGGGTTCTTGAGCTTCATACGCGATCATCAGGGAAGAAAAATGTGAACATAAGGGAGGTGTTCTCATTCCCCTCATGATGTGTATTCGGGAGAGTTCTTGAGCATTATACAAAGAGACTGACTGCATCAATTCAACTACTTGGGGGAATTGTTCTCTTGACACCTTTTGGAATGGATCGCTTCAGACTTCAGTGGAAAAGGAATTTGAGAAGAGTCATTCTAGCGTGGGATGATACATTGCTGTTCTTGTTGATGATATAACCCCGAACGAAGAATCGCAAAGATCATTCTTAAAAGGAGCAGCAAGATCGATGATAATGGTGTGCTTCTTTGTGCACCTGGCTAAGGAAATCTTGAAAGAAAGCTTTGATTCTGCTCAGCTAAAGGATTTTCGGTTTGGGGGGAAGCTGCCAAAGTCTCGCATTATTAAAAGCTCAATTCCTTCTTTTCAAGAGCCTCGGAAGCTTTGGTGGTAGATGTCACAATTCTCAATTTCCGGTCATTTCTCAAACTCAATATTCATCATTTCATATCGGTTCGTGCATGGTTTTGCATTTTACATTAAACGTTTATTTTCTTATTAAATAAACGATATCGCGTAAAGATTATTTTGAAACATTTATCCGACACTTCCAAAAATAATCTCAACATATTTTTATACTCCTTTTAAGACTATAAAAATTATATTATTAATTTACCCGATGTTTTCAATTTATTTTGTATATAAATTGTTAGGTATAAATATTCTGACGCTTTTCATAAATTCAACACGATAAATATTTATTCACTCAAGACTTGTGAGAAATGCATTTTATAATTTTATGACTTCAATACATTTTATTTTGTTCCGTTAAAATTTATTTTAGCTAACGCTACCCAAAATGCTTAAATAAATACACAAGTTACTAATAATTCCTAATTAACTACACATTACTCAACATTAAAACACTTAATTATGATTAAATGCATCTATATATTTTTTTTGGTATATGTCGACACCCCCATGGGTGAGTCATTTTGTTTGCAAAATATCCTAAACTAGTATAATGTATTAAACACTAAATATCTTTACACATTCACTTCATTATTCACAAGTGTTTTAAGATCAAAACCATTTCTTCCTCTCTTCTCTCTACAAACCGGCAACCACAAGGGACCAAGAGGAATTCATCAAATATTTTCAAGTCAAGATTATTTACACAATAGTTACACTCTTGATTAAGGTTGTGAAATAAAAACCTTGTGTGATTAGGAAAAACCTTTGATCATAAACCTCATCAAGTTAACTAGTAAGCATCTCATATTCATTTTCATCTTTCATATTTATTCTATGTTCATTTCATCATATTTGAGTAAATCATGCATGTTACATATGAGTTTGTACCACTTTTAATGTTTTTATTACTTATATTGAAATATGATCATCCTATAAATTATCCCTTGTAACATATCACTTTTGGTGATGTCTAGGAACCCATGACACCCTAAGAAGGTGTATGGTAGGATTTGAATAGCTTCGGAGTTGTTTTGAATTGGTTAGAATAGGTTTTGCGCGATAAAAACTCATTTCGACAACTATATATAAGGGTCTGTCCATATTTTGAAAATCTGGAAAATCCGACAGTTTGTAAAATATTTTGGGCTAGATATTTAGAAAATACACTTTAAAATGAAAACGTGGCCGCTTGAACGGATTAAAACGGAGCTATAACGAAGAAGTTATGAATTTTTCAAGTTGACGACGAAAACTAATAGTTTCAGAAAAATTCAGCATGCTGTCTCGACTTTTTACGAGTCAAAAATGAGTCTTAAGCGTTATAAATTATGTCGACTTATCAAAAATATATTAGTATACTTTGATACGATTCCGAGGACATATAAAACGTAGAAAACGGACTTGTAACGATTAAATTATACACGTTTTCACAAAGTTGCCGTAACTTTATTATATAAGAAAAACTACTAAATTTCTAATAGACAAGTATTACGGCAAAACAAGTGACCATGTTGAAGGTCGTTTTTAACATTGATGTAGAACTTTTCCAAAATGTCCGACCGTTTTTAACATTTATAAAGTGATGTCTTCTAGTAAAAGTAAGTTCGCCAAGTATATTTTCCAAAATGTCCGACCGTTTGTCTAACGGAGTTGTAATGAATTAATTACGGTCACTCAAACTTTGCCGAAAACCATCCTTAAACAATATTTTTGATACAAGTACCCTACTTTACCTATGTTTTTCTCCGTGATCGAGACCTCTATAATAAAAACTTAATACTAAAACTTTGAGATATTGATACAAGCTTCCCAAAACCGTTGAGTTCGTTTCCTAACACTCGACGTGCACCATTTTACGACTAGCTTTTCGAGGCCGCTTTGTCACTTTCATGAAATTTCAACGACATTATTTTACGACGAAAAGTTATAATTTCACAATAAATCATTAAATGACTATCGTAAGATATCATTTCAACATAAATACTTGTAAAGTATTTTATAATATGACGAGATGTCATAGACATATATTTCGACGATAAATTCTATTTTCAAAAGCGTACAAGTGGTATAGATTACATGTGGATTTGTATGCACGACATTGTTTCATGACTTATATTAGAGCATATCATTCATGTTAGGTTGCGGATAGAGATCGCACCTCATTTCAGTGTATCTACTTTTGTCACCATAATCATTGCATCAGGTGAGTTCGTAGCCCCACTTTTACTCGTTTAATTGTTTTATAAACTCTTCGGGGGAGATACATGCTCAACTACTTGCTTTTACTTTACATTTATATGAACTTAAATATCTTTTGTTTCACTCTATATGCGCGTAAGTAGATTATGCCCGAACTAAATTGATCACTATGTTATGAACGCTATTATTTGAATCACTTTCCTTGATTTTGGACCCTTCAACATGTATATTTGAGCTCTTTTAAATTGAATTGGACCCTTTAACATATAAGTGAACACTTTGGACTGGATATGAACCTTTTGACATATAGTTAAACTCTTTTAACTTGATAGGAACATATTGGCATAGATTTGAACACTTTAACTCGATTTAATTCCTTTGACATATGATTAATCTCTTTTAACTTGATTTGAACATTTTGACATATAATTAATTTCTTTTAAGTTAACATTGAACCTTTGGACTATTTTCAACTTGTTTGACCTTATATTGAACCCTTTGACTATTTTGAACTTGTTTGACCTTATATTGAACCCTTTGACTATTTTGAACTTGTTTGACATAATATTGAGCCCTTTGACTATTTTGAACCTTTTGATATGTTTCGAGCTCTTTGACTGTTCTGAACTTTTGAACTCGACTTAAATCTTTGAACTTAATTACGAACTTTTGAACGGAACTCTTGAACTTAAATACAAACTTATGACTTGTTTGAACTTATTGAACCGTGACGTGTTATGACCTTGACCTAAAGTCGCCCATGTTCGAGCATCACTATAAAGTCTCCTTTGTTCGAGCATCACTATAAAGTCTCCTTTGTTCGAGCATCACTATAAAGCCTCCCGGTCCGGGCAGAATGTCTCCACTGGGGAACGGAGCATTTTCAATCTAAGTCTCCCTGCTCGAGCAAAGGCAAATTCTCCCATGTTCGGAGTGTTCTTAATTGTATATAATAGTTGTATGATGTCTTGTTCGTACATTCGCATTGTTAGTCTCCTATTAGTAGGTAGTATGGATAGCGCTATTTGAGGTCGGCCAACCTCTCGTCCACTATGTTACGGGACGCATATTATTTATTCTAGGGCTTTGCACGCATACATTATTATATACGTGGTACTATATTGTGAACTATTATGACCACTTATACTCGACTACTAGACACACTATATTTTTGTGCAATGGGTTGAGAACACAAAGTTGCAAGTTTTGTATGGGCGGAACTTGGGCGGAGTGGATTTACAATGCCTTTGCTTTGTGAACTCATTTGGCAACGTGTGCATGAACATAAACTATACATATTTTGGCGTTGGATTGTGAACACACAGGTTGCAAGTTTTGTATGGGCGAACTTGGGCCCGAGTGGATTCTGATGCCTTTGCTTTGTGGACTATTCTATATGACCAAAAACATTGCCTTTGTTGCATGAGCGCTCTTTAAAAGCTTTACTTGTTAACCAAACTCTATGAACTCACTCAACCATTGTGTTGACACTTTTAGCATGTTTTATCTCGGTATCTAAGGCATTCACTTCATGGCATGCATGTGGACTTATCATAGAGTCGCGGTGTCGACGCGTCTCACCTACATTTTTGCACTTAACTATCGCTTGGTTGTAACAAACTTATTTTGGTATCTTGAAATCTATTGGGACCAATGTTTTGTAAACTCGATTATTTTATCGAATCAAACGATATTTTCAAACGACACTTTAGGTCGTTCGATATAACCTAAACTTTGATGCTATGATCCTCATCCCCGTGAATTCCATTCATTGCAAAACAGTAATTTGGGGTGTGACAGTAGATGTTTAAGAGATGACGATTTCTATTTTCTTCAACGAGGCTGTTTGATATCCTTATCTCGGTACTCGAATCATCATCTTCTTAAACTATATCATCTACTCTATCTGTAAATATTTTTCAAAAACAAAAATACAAAAATATAAAACCAACAAAAATAAAATAGAAAAACAAAAAATTTCAAAAAATCCATAAAAAAATCAGAAAATTTAAAAATACCAAAAATATGTTTTCTCAAGGCATGTCTTCTGGTATCGATAACATCTACGGTCTTAAAAAATGTCATTCAATAATGGTACTTGACCATAGATGAAGTTCGAGCAGGAGGTGTAAATATTCTTTTTTAAAATATGTCTAAAACTATGGCTTGCAGTTATTTCAGACTGTAACCCGTGCTTAAAACCATGGTTTGCTATTATTTCAGATAGCAACCTGCTCTTCAAAGAAGGAAAGTGTTGCGCTAAAACAATTTTCATAAATTCGTGCACTTATCCTAAAAACAAAGCAAGGAAAGCATGTCGTCAAAAAGACTGCTGTTCCTACACAAATATTTTTCCTTCTAAAAATTCTCCAGAAAAATATTTGTTGTTTTCGAAAATGGTGGTAAATTGAGTTGCTTGAAAATCAATCAGAATCAGAATTTTCATAAATTTTGAAAACTCAATCAATGACTTCAGCGCTTTTAAACTTTTCAGAAAATTAGTCATTGATTGAGGGGGAGAATGTTTTCAAATCTATATCTTCTAATGAGCTTATCTAATTATCCTATATACTTAAATGTAAAACATGTTAACCTACGTTGAAGGACTAGGTGCCTAGGATATGATTGTTAGGATTAAATGATTAGAGTTTGATAAACACATTATTCCCATGCTTTATATGAACTGATTGATATGTTGGATTGACTTTTATTAGTCGATTGCTGTTTGGGTGTTGTCGACCACCATATATCTGTTTGTATGTCCACTAACATATGCAGATAAGATGGTTTAAAAGAATGTTCCCGATTTGAATCCCACATATGAAGATGATTAGATGCCGAAAGGAAAGGGTAACTATATCTTGGGTTGACAAATGAAGAAACAAAGCTTAATTTGACTTCTATGGAGAGTTGGCATGAAAAAATGCAACGTAAGAGGTCTCACTGCGTCAGCAGATGGTTTTCTTCATCATCAAATGAAGAAACGGAGCTTAATTTGACCTCTATGGAGAGTTGGCATAAAAAATAAAACGTAAGAAGTCTCACTGCATCCGCAGATGGTTTTCTTCCAGCCCTACAACAACAACAACAAAATCTTCTCAACCACCTAATGTATCTTTGTGCAGGACAAGTAGTGGATGATACCATTTTTCTTAAAACAATTTTGAAATTGATGTTTTTGAAAATGGAAAAATATTGTTTTGAAAATAAATTGGACTAAATTTTGGAAATCACCGGACTTCATTTTAGTAAAATCTAAGTCACTCAATCAACGACTACGGTCATTGATTGAGGGGGAGAGTGATTTCAAATTGAATAGTTTCAAACAATACTTCTTCATAAAAGTCCGTTTGTACTAAATAAGTGGTGATCTAAAGATTTAATGTTATGTCATGGTATGATTTTCTTTAAAACTCAAAGATCTTTGAAAATGAAATTTTTTCTATTCTTGTTTGATTGTGAAATTGTTTTATTTTACTAAAAGATTTCTTTAAACTATCATACCTGACACTAACAATCTTTAATGTCTAATATTGATCCTGATCAATCATTTTTCAAAATTAAATCGTGCCACGTCTTTCCCCTAAAATTTTCTAAATGATTTAAATTATTTGGGATCACAAATCTCAAATGGTTTGATATTTTTGATTGGGGGAGAGATCGTGATTTAAATCTCAAATCGGTTTTAAAAAGGGTGATTGTTTCAAAAGCACTTTTTCTTCATGTGCCAAACGATTTCAAATACATAATGCACGTGATTGAGGAGGAGCATTTAACCAAAAACCAGAAGAGTATTTAAACAAGGCCACATATTCTCCCATGTTTTCTAAACCTTATTAAATCACTTGGGATCCAAAATCTCAAAGGGTTTGATATTTTTGATCGGGGGAAAATTTGTGATTTAATTATGAAATCTGATAAATGATGATTGTTTTGATTCAAAGTGCAAGTTCTCTCTAATATGTGCTAAACTCTTTCGTATATCGATGCACATATTGAGGGGGAGCGAATGGTTTCTATTGGCAATCGTGGAAGTTCTTCAAAAACCTCTTTCCTTTATGTGATAAAATGATTTAAATATCCTACGCACATATTGAGGGGGAGAATTTACCAAAGAAATTCAAATGGCTTTTTCTACAGAAATTGCGATCATGAATACATTTCAAAGAACTCTTGCCTCCATGTGCTAAACAATTTCAAGATAATATGCACATGTTGAGGGAGCATTTCTAAATGATCAAAACAATTAAGGTACAAAATGCTTTGATATTATATCACAAGTACCTTGATTGATTTTCCAAATTATTTTTTGTGAAGATCGTTGAAAGCTCTTAGACTAGGTCTAATATTATATCTAGGAACACATAATAATGAAAGCGGAATATTCAAACATAGAATCAACATTATTATGAATAAGGTTTTTCATTATCATAAACTAACTAACTATAATAAAGATCAAAGACTTGATCTAACACTAACTCACTAAACCCTAGGCGTTTTCCCTACGCCTAGGTTCCCACACACACACACCTTTTAGGTTTACATCTTATACGTACCTTAAAACTAATGACCCTATGTCTCTTTATATACTAGAGACATCTAGGGTTTACAAGAGGAATCATAATAGAATTAGGAAACTAAATATTCTTTTAAGCATATCTTCTAGAATCTTCCAAATCCTCCATCTTTTTGTAGTTTCCCTTCTTGTCACTTTTAGTCCTTCATATTTCATTCTTCTTGTTTTGTATCATCAAATCTATAATAGACCCAACAATCTTCCCCTATTTGATGATGACAAAACAAACACAATTCTTGTACGAACTTCCCTAGACGAAGTAGCAGAAGTTGAGATCATTAAATCTCACCATGAATGAAACACTCTTATCTTCCATGCTTCCCCTTGACTTGAACATGTCACTCAAACAAGTCCCTCCATCTTTTTAAAAGCTCTTATACCAATTGTGTAGGTTTTCTTCTTATCATATTAAGTCCCTCTTGTTTCATTCTTTTTGTCTTATCAACTCAAACGTATAATTCCCAACAATCTTCCCCTAGTTGATAATGACAAAACCATTCTTGAACGAACTTCCCTAGACGCAGAGAGAAATTGAGATCGGGGATCTCACCATGAATGAAACAAGTATGTCTTCCTTTGTCTTCCCTTAATCCATGCCATACCACTCAAACATCTCTTCCCCTTTTTGTTATTATCCAAATAGGAAACGTATGCAAATAATGATCTTGACCGCCACGAACCAATATCATACTTCCAATCTAAGACTTCCAATACTTCAAATCACCCACCATTACGCATCATAAGAAAAATGGATCCAAAACAGTAGAAAACTCCAACTAGCAGTAGTAATAATGATCAACAGAAGTAAAAATCAAACACTTCCCCTTTAGTGGTGCATGAACATCAAATGATTCTTCAAACTCCTTGTAATGATCACTTGTGAAGAAAACCAAATATAACGAATTTGATGAAGAAGTAAAATAACCCAAACTTGTATCTTATGTCTTGTTTATAGATGACATTGAATGTATACCTATGTATAGGGAGACCTCAATCTCTTGACGATAATCACTGAGCACAATAACGTCACTCCTTTAAATGTTATGTCAATTCTTTGTCTTGATCATTGAAGCACGAACAAGTTACCTCCTGCTAAAAGGTATGATAAAACACGTATCCAAGTAATTCCACTTCACCTTCAAATAAGTGATAAATAATCCTCTTCGTAATCAATTCTTCAATAAAACTCCAAACCGAGCCTTTTAAAACCTTTAAGAAAAATTTTCAAACTCCTTGTGTGTGTGAACCAATAACCTGTGTGTGTCACCAAAAATCCATAACAATTATCACGCTGGACTTCCCCTCAAGTCTAAAACCATACGAGAATCAAAAATTATATATCATCTTGGAACATAGCAGTACAAACGTCCAAGCAGTACTTTCATCGAGCAGTACTTTCATCCAAGAGCAGTACTTTCGTCAAACAGCAGTACTTTAAAAACAAGCAGTACTTTGAAACCTCCAAGCAGTACTTTCGTATCAAGCAGTACTTTCGTATGGTGGAGCAGTGGTAACCATATAACTTTAGCAGCAGATCGTAAATCACATGTAAATTCCATCCAAAACAAAACGAATATAATAAGTATGAGACCAATCCATAATCTTGTCCTTACCTCCACGTGCATATTGTGCAAAATATTCATTAAAAGTGTAGAGTCCCATGCGTTGCAATCAGATGTGAAAAACTTGTGGACCCCATCAGCACTTGTATGTAGAGAATGAAAAACCAGTACTTTGCACATGTATGTAGATAATCATGTGACCAATCAGCACATGTCCAATCAATTTATTAATACTCTTTATTAGTTTCTTTAAAACGAATAAAATTCGACTTTTAAAACTCCTTCAGAAGCCATATTCGACTGTCTATATCTTTCACATAAAAGCTCAGATCGACGATCCCTCCAGTGGAAAGTTATATTGTCATATAGAGAATGTCCGCCTAAAATTTCGTCCCGATCCAACGGTTAACGAAAAAGTTATGATCGTTACAAAACAGTGATGTAGTAACCTTACGGATTTTTTTTCAGTTTTGCAGCAGACTTCGACATTGAATAACTTTTGATTGCAAGCTCCAATTCACAATCCCTCTGGTGAAAAGTTAGATGAATATATGAAGATGCACCAGAAAAAATTGCAGCTCGATCCAACGGTTCAAGAAAAAGTTATCGCTGTTTGAAAACAGCCCTGCAGAAACATTACGAAAATTTTCTGAATTCGAATTTTTCTTCCTTCTTATTCGAAAAACCTTGTAGATCCCTATATCAAGAGCTCCCCGCTCTGATACCAATTGTGAAGATCGTTTATGAGCCTTAGGGTTTAACAATAACAATGACAATACGTAGCGGATAAATCAAAACATAATTGTTATTGACACAAGGTTTTCATTCACTAACACTAACTAATCTTAGACGTTTATAGGAACACGTCTACTAACTAAACTAATAACCTAGGCGTTTACATGAACATACGCCTAGGACACACACACCCCTTTACTAGACGTCTACATTATGGAAGACATGTATAAAACCTACACCTATGTCCTCTTTATATACTAGAGGATTAGGGTTTACAAAATACTACAAAGGACTAATAAATAAAACTTCGTTTGCAAGCAAGTCCTTCTATCTTTTTGTAGGTTTCCTTCTTATCATATTAAGTCCCTCTTGTTTCATTCTTTTTGTCTTATCAACTCAAACGTATAATTCCCAACATTTTTCAATTGGTTTCAAGGAAGAATGAACAATACCAAAAGACCGACCAATTTACTTTATGTATGGTGTTATAAGGATGGTTAGGTTAGGTATTCGTTCCCACGATCCCACCAGAGCCGGAGGGATCTACCCAGGGACAATCCTCTAGATAGTGTAGAGTCCTTAGGTATGATGGAAAAAAGGAGAAAAATGAGAAATGGGAAGAGTGCCGACTGAGACTGAGCTAGTACAGGAATAAACCCAACATGGTTATAGTTATGAAGTCTCGGTAAGCACTGAAGGGGTTGAAGGATGAAAAAGAAATGAAATGAGAAAAGGGTGAAAAGAAATAGCCCTCCATTAATTCAACCTTAGGGCAGAAACTGGGTTTAATACATATGCTACGGTGGTTACTAAAGTAACGCCAGATTGAAGACAAGACGTCATAGACCCGATGACGCATTGCACTAAACTTCCCAAGCTACTCAAGTTCCTATTAAAAGGGCTTGTTTCATTCTCACATGGAACCTACATAATCTATCGACTTTCTCTTAGAGATTGTTGATATTGAAGAAGGAGACCCTCTCCCTAGTCTCCGGCATAGGAAACCAAATATGCACTATTGAGTCTAGAGCCAAGAGATCATCCACATAATCTCATTAGGACACAAAAATAATGAAGACTTGCTGCTTCACACAATGTGGAAAATAAGAATATATTAAGAGTCCTACGCATTATCCTTGTGGTACTGCCAGAACATCCGAGTGATATGTAAAAGTACTCACGATGAAGATGGAAATCCTTCTAGAGCCAACATCAAACAAGCTCTTGGTGGGTGACATGTGAGATCTTTCCAAAAGATCAAGCGTGTGACAACTAGATAGAAACGATGGGGTGATTCATTCTTGAATCAACCTTGGTCCAGGAAATGAATTGACGAATACTTTTGGAAAAACCGTTCGATGTGCAAATCTTCTTTTCTCTAGCACATCGAATGTGTATTCATATTTCAAACTCAAAAAGTATCTCTGATTGAAAATATACTTTTGGAAAAACCGTTCGATGTGCAAATCTCTTCTTTTCTCTAGCACATCGAATGTGTATCCTATTTCAAATACAAAAGGTATTTTTGATTGAAAATTGATCTTTCTCATAAAACCTTCGTCATATTGCAAAACTCTTTCTTCTAAGCAATACACGATTGTTTTTCAAATCAATTTTTCATCAATCGGTGAATCTCAATTATTGGTTCACTCACTCCGTGTTATCTTCTTTGAGACGTTCGGTTTGAGAACGGCTAGAACAATGCGAAACCCCGTCAAGGAGATTCGTCGAATTATACGATCACAGCGAGATTTGTATTGATCAACGGGAACCGTGGGCCATGTACCTCAATTCAACGAAAGTGATCAAAGACACTTTCGTGTGTTTTATTTCTAACTGTTTTTGCGGTACATTTGGACGGTTGCGGTGATCGTAATTGAGAAGTCAATCCAAAGCCGCATGCTCACGATCCACACTTAATTGAAGAAATCATGACTAGTGCATATCTACATAACCCGGCTCGATATTTTTATACTATGCTTCGCTTTCTGCTTTGAAATATCATGAACTAGTAAAGCTTCCGCTATTACGATGGAAAGATGTCATGATCCTGAAAGTGTGAGCATGTCGGTCCAAAATTCACAACATCACATGATGGCAACACAATAAAGGGTGATCCAGAGATTTACTGTGGCTGATGATCTCAATGAAAGCTCGAAGATCTTCAAAAATGTGGATCAGTTAAAGGCCTCCATTAAAAGTACAAATCAATGTGGACTTTAAAGAATCGCTACTAAAGCACAAATATTGCGGAACTTGAAGAATAGAAGTCTACGAGCTCAGAACTAAAGACAAAGTGATGAGTGTCTAAATACTCATCATTTTTGTACCATCTAGACTGCAAAAACATCTGAAAACACTCAGAAATGCATCAAAATGATGAAAATATCACAAATAAGTGTTTTATGTGTTTTAAATGCAAAATATCAAAATCGGATGAAAACGTATCAAGTTTGGATAATTGGCGCTTTAGTCCCCAAGTTTCAAAAGTTGTCAAAACTAGTCCTGTAATTCAAAAACTTGTAAATATATCATTCAAGGTCCCCGAAATATTCTAAGTTGTCAAAATAATCCTTGAATGAATCTTTGGGCAAATGGCGAAAAAGGTCCCTCAAGTTTGAAAAATGTCAATAATGGTCCTTGGTTAATTTAAAAAGTGAAAATTATCAAAAATAAACCTTGTACTATTCATAAATGGCAAAATTGGTCCTTATGGTGAACTTTTGGAAAATTACATGTTTGGTCCCTCAAGTTACAAAATTGACAGTTTTGGTCCTTGGATATTTAAAAATGGAAAATAATCATCTATGGTCCTTGTACTATTCAAGATTGTCAAGTTTGGTCCTTATGTTAAGTTTGGAAAAGTGGCAGGTTTAACCCATCAAGTTTGGTGAAATTGCAAAATTGGTCCTTGTATTACTACTAAACCAAATCGGATCCTATATTAAAACCCAAATCCAATTCCTTATCCCAGCCAAGCCCAAATCCAATCCAGTCCAACTTACCCCGATAATAATTAAAACCGGTCAAAAATAGTCAACGCGCCAAAACCCGCCAAGACCTTGTTCATCCTTCTCCCCCACACCTGTTAAACCAAAACCAGGTGGTTTTCACCACCTTTCCACCTCACCCCCACCCCTAACAGCTGTATACCAACCCCCTCCACCTCTACATACAACCAAGAAGCATTAAATGCAATAAACACGCTCTATGACTTTTCCGCCAAAACTCCACTTGTACGATTATGATGAATTGAGAAGATCCAATGGCTGGAAATGAGTGGGAAATACTCAGAGGTGTCGACAGAGTCTCAAAAAGCTATAAAGAGAGGATGAGAAGCAAAGAAGTAGTGTAAGTAGTGTAATTTTAGTTTAGGTATGTCGAACTAGTTAGTTTTTAATTTCCAGTGTTTAAATAAGCTTCCAAGTACTTTTTTATGTAATCTCAGTGTAATATAAAACTTTTTAAGTAATCAATTTCAAATTCCAAGTTCGAATTTATGTTATGCAATTTACAAGTTTATATATATGTGATTATAAGTTGATAAGGGATAATAAGCTTTTATAAGTTCTTATATAAGCTTTTATAAGCTTCTTGAGCTTATTATTTACTCGAAATTCTCTACTCGATTTTACTCTCAAAATCACCTCGGTCAACAAAAGTCAACTGTGGATTGAATCAATGATGCGAGAGTTGGAAATGGGATGGAATCAGAGTTATTTGGTTTGATTTAGTATAATTTGTGGTTGAAATTAATAGGATAGTGGTATTTTGATCTCAGTTGCAAGCCATAGTGGCTAGGATCACTTGTAAGTCCAAATTCTATTTTATGCTTGAATTTTTAGTTAGATCAGTTAAATCTATTTTTATTGTGTTTAGTCCAGTATATTTAGTGATAATATAGCTTATTTGATTGTTAGTAATTTTAATGTTAGCTTAATTCTTAATCTGCACTAATCTAGTACTTAACTGCATAAAATAGTTTGTTAGCATTCTGTGATCATTCAGTGTTCTAATAGGTCCATATAAGTGTCATTTGAGTTGTTGAATCTAGTTGGTAGCACTAAGTATGGATTTGAGTTTGATTTAGGAAAGTGTGTAAATCAGATTCATAAAGAGTGTTTGGCATAAACATTTGATTCTGAGTTAGAGGACTGTGGAGTAGTTAGGATAGGTTGTTTTAAGTTCATTTAGCATCATTAAGTCATAATCAGTCATTAATTTGCACCTTAGAACTTTGTAAGTCAAAATCACAAGCTAACTGTTTTAATTTGCATTTCAGCTTGAAGTTAGAAATTCAAAAGCTTGTTTGGTGTTTAGAAATCATAAAAGAAGCTTAAGATAACCTTATCATAGCTTGTAACATCATTTTCAGTCATTAAATCTAGCTTATAAGTTCATAATAGTCAAACTGCTTCATAAGTTAAAAGTCAAATTTTACTTTGGTCAGTTTTTGAATTAAATTTAGAATTTTATTATGTGTTTAATATTGAGATTTAGCCTATAAGCTTTTAGGATTATAAAATATAGCTGCTCATTTTAATTAGAAAAATATTAACTTATCACTTCTTAGCTTATAGACTGCTTATTTCTTTGTCTCTTTTAAGCACCTTTTCAAAAAGCATGCCTCTGTGCAGCTGCTGCACCACCACCACAGTGGCCATCTTCACCACTTTGGTGGGTCCCACAGGCCACATCAGTGAGCCCCAGTGGTGGTTCTTGGTTCCATAGCATTCACCACCTTGCTAGCTCTCATTTGCAGCCAAGCTTTTGAGCTTAAGCTCTGTGGACCCCACTCCTAGATCAGCAGTAATATTGTCCCATTTCTGAATCAAAACTAGTTTAGCTTTGCTTAATTTTTGGCTTAAATTGCTTTTCAGAGGTTTAGGATGGTTGGAATAGGTTAGTATTAAGTAATTATAGCATAACCTAGCTTCTGTGTTCATTTGGTGTCCATTTGTGGTCTTTGGCTTATTTTGAAGTGCTTATTCATAAGCAGTTTCACTACAGCTCCCATATCCTTCACATAAGCATATGTTTTTATATTTTTCATAGATTAAGAATTATATTTTAGTATTTTCCTGAAACTTTCATAATTTTATAGTACTGTTTGATATTTTTCTTTATTTTAACTAGTTTTTAATCCTTTTTAAATAACTTTTAATACAAATAAATCAGAAAAGCTTTAAAAAAATATGTTTTCAATTTTCCTAGATTAAGATAAATATAAAAAGCCAAAAAAATATTTTTCCATAATTTTCTTAGTTTAAATAGTATTTTCTAGCATTTTAATTAGTTTTAAATAGTTTTAAATTCATAATAAATATTTAAGAAGTCTAAAAAATATCTTTTCAGTTTTAAAATAAGTTTTATCATATTTTAGATTTTTCTAAGTTATAATTTCATTTTTCTAGGTTAATTTTATATTTTCTTATATTTTAGTGCATTTTAAATAATTAATAAATAGTTTTAATTAATAATAATTAAATAAATAGTTATAAAATAATTTTCTTTTCCAATAATTTTCTTTTATTTTAGGATTCCAAAATATCATTTTCATATTTGTAGGCATTTTATTTCTTAAAACTCACGTTTTATTTTGTACGTTTACGTAATTTTATTTAAACGTACGTTTTAGGTTTTAAACGTTCATCGACTTTAAAAATAGTGATAGCGTTTATTTAATATATTTTAGTTTTTTTTAATTTTCTTTAATTTGCATTTAAGCCCCTGTAATTTAAAAACTTTTTCCTTTAGGTATAATTCTTCCAAATTCACAAACCTTTTCCCATTCAATATCACCCGATCACAGATTCGTTGTACTACAGTGTTCACACCTCGTTGGGACTTAACGACCCGGGGATACACTAAACTCTCCAGATCTTCATTGCATTTGGTTCTAGACTGTTTGGATTTTTATTACGGTTGACCATTCACAAGTGGTTAGCTTGTGTGATAAAACCCGATGTCTGGAGTCGAACTAAATTTTAGCGCCATTCGGGGGAGGTGTCTTTGCGTTCTCACAATTTGAAGCATCGTGTTGTTGAATATACATCCATTGTATATTTACCATCTTTGTCCATATTTCCTTGTTTTCATATAAAACCAAAATTATCGTGAAGTTAATTCGTTTGACTAATCGATTACCAAAAATATTTTCATTCTTTGTTTTACAACATGTTTTTCAAAAATACCAAAAATATTCCTCTTTACCCTCTTACCCTTTTGATTCTTCATTTCTTACCCTCCGAAACCCTTTGATTCTTTCTATGTCTTATCCTCACCCTCTTGGTTGTCAATGGTGTGGTGGTCCTTATAATGGTGGCAATTGGCCCGGTTGTAGCATGGTGGAATCGTGAAGCGGTCCGTCTATAACCGGGATCCCTATTCCTACCATAACACAACCGATTTATTCCATCGGCTACCACATCGTGAGACTCAGCAGTTTCTTGTTGTGAGTCTGTGGTGGTTCACACTCCGATTCGATTGTCAATCGGAAACACGCTTGTCATGAGCGGGTTCACGATAACAATTATGACTACCACACATACAACTCACGGCCACATCGGTTTCTTGTTGTGAGTATTGTGGAGGTCCTCATCAGTAGCTCGATTGTCAAACAAGGAATCCATTTCCTTGTAACAATTACGACTCTTCGTATCATAACCAACCTCTACAGACCAAATGAATCGTGCACCACCTCAACCTGAGCCACTTCCTCAAAATCTTCTCCTTGATCTTTTGGATTTAGTGAAAGATTTGAAGGAATGTAAACATTCCCAAGATAATCCAAATCAAAAATCCATGGAAGTTTTGTTAGTGAAGAGCGGATCGCTAAATTAGATTCCCATTGCCTTTGAAAAATCTATTAGGGAAACAATTGCAAAAGAAAAAGCGACCAAATCTAGCTCTCGATTCCGTTTCATTCTCGATGACGATGATGATGAAGTTACCCTTGATATTCATCAATTTTGTACAGTTCATCAAGTTCATCGGTTGAAATTCCTTCCATGAAAAATCGGGGAGAAAAGACTATGATGGAATTACTAGCGTAAGAACAAATGGAAAGTATAAAACATATGTATGCTAGTCCTTCTCAACTCCCTCGATGCATTGTTATCACACCCGATATTCCCACTCACTCTCTAAACATGGGGATGAGCTTGACACTGTTCATGAAAAGGAATCGGACGAATTCATAAAGTCTAGTGTTGAGAACCTTGTCCCAATCCCGAGAGTCACTGGAACTTCGATCATATGTGTGATATCCCTTCCCCTCTTGAGTGTTCAAAAGATCATTTTGAGACTTTCTCTGATCTTAGCGACGATTGTGCTTCCTATGGAAACATTGAGTATGTTGAGACATCACTCCCACAATCTGATCCTCTTCTTGAGGAGTTCACCGATGAACTCGCTCACATCAATCCACTTTCATCAAAAAGTGATGATGATATCTTTGATTTCGAAGCCGACCTAGGAGAAATTGAAAGTCTCCTTTATAATGATCGTTCACTCACTTCTCACCCTAACAATCCAATAGAGAATGTTGATCACTTTGTTCCTGAAGAGTTCAAAACTACTCTCACTAATCCTCTATTTGAATTCGACTCAATTCACTTTAATTCTCGAGAATCCACTCTTTGATACTCGATTGAGGATAGTGATGAGTCTGATGGAACAAGAGTTCATAGATTTACATTACGTGAATGATTCTCTTTACGAAGAGTTCTCCTTTGAACTCACTCATATCATATCTCCACCAGAGTATGATAACTTCTACTTTGATCTAGACACACCCGGGATATGTCTGGATCAAATGAGCTTAAATGATGAGATTCATGATCCAGAAATCATGAATTCTCCTTCGGATGATGATGAGTTAGTCAAGATTTTTATCATGACTTTCTTTCTCTTCTTCACCTATCCTGTGGCTTCTCCTGTTCTTCACTCCTTCGGGAATGAAGACATTATTTTTGATCCCGGCATTTTCATTTATCATTTTTGAGTCGGTTCTATGTATATCTCATCGGTGTGGAACTTTCACGTACTTCAATGTTTATACAAACATCTTGAATGAAAGTCCGATGGAGATTGTCACTTCCACTTACTTCCCATGAACAATTTAATTGGGTCGAGTCAAGCTAGCGACTCGGTAATCAAAAACGATAGTTAAACATGGGTTTTCACCGTGTGTACCACCCTAGTGTGGGGAGATACTCCATGTTGTATATAGATCTTAAAATGAATGAAAATTGTAAATATTAAAAAGAGAATAATTGTTGTGTTTCTACACTTAGCTAGTAATGTTATCTTTTACGTTCTAAGTTTCGGCATAACAGCGGTACTTTGAATATTGAGGACAATATTCATTTCTAAGTGTGGGGAAATTCGCGAATTTGATCATAAATGTACCCTTTTAGTCCCTTTTCTCCCAAAATGTCCAAATTTTAAAAAATTTATTTAGTGGAAGTACTATGTACTAAACACAACAAATGGTAATCAGTCCACCATGTCTAACCCACATAAGGATGGCTAATCCAGAGCAAACGGCTCTTGGTAAAGATATCTCAAATCTGTTTATGGCTTGCAATTTGCCCAAAATTGTATGGTGTTCACTCACCATATCCTAAAAAGTGAAGAGTTGGCTAGCCCGCAAGTTTATGGCTTGTGGTAAAGGCGGTTGAAAACCATAATTGGTAATCGACTCACCAAAGATATTTTATCTAAGAGTTGGCTAGTCCGAAAGCAAACGGCTCGGTAAAGACAAATCAAAACCGTTGAAAGCTTATGATTTGCTCAAAATCATTTGGTTATCATTGTGCCAAAGTTCTTACTTGAATGAAACAATTGGCTACTCCGTAGTAATGGCTTTTGGTAAAGAGATAAAATCCATTAATTTTCTCAAATCATTGCTAGGGACTAGCAATATCTTAGTGTGGGGATTGATGAGTGTCTAAATACTCATTATTTTGTACCATCTAGATCGCAAAACATCCGAAAACACTCGAAATGCATCAAAATGATGAAAATATCACAAATAAGTGTTTTATGTGTTTTAAATGCAAAATATCATAATCGGATAAAAACGATCAAGTTTGCATAATTGGCGCTTTAGTCCCCAAGTTTCAAAAGTTGTCAAAACTAGTCCCTGGTAATTCAAAAACTTGTAAAAATATCATTCAAGGTCCCTGAAATATTCTAAGTTGTCAAAAATAATCCTTGAATGAATCTTTGGGCAAATGGCAGAAAAGGTCCCTCAAGTTTGAAAAATGTCAATAATGGTCCTTGGTTAATTTAAAAAGTGAAAATTATCAAAAATAAACCTTGTACTATTCATAAATGGCAAAATTGGTCCTTATGGTGAACTTTTGGAAAATTACATGTTTGGTCCCTCAAGTTACAAAATTGACAGTTTTGGTCCTTGGATATTTAAAAATGGAAAATAATTATCTATGGTCCTTGTACTATTCAAGATTGTCAAGTTTGGTCCTTATGTTAAGTTTGGAAAAGTGGCAGGTTTAACCCATAAAGTTTGGTGAAATTGCAAAATTGGTCCTTGTATTACTACTAAACCAAATCGGATCCTATATTAAAACCCAAATCCAATTCCTTATCCCAGCCAAGCCCAAATCCAATCCAGCCCAACTTACCCCGATAACAATTAAAACCGGTCAAAAATAGTCAACGCGCCAAAACCCGCCAGTACTGTTCATCCTTCTCCCCCACACCTGTTAAACCAAAACCAGGTGGTTTTCACCACCTTTCCACCTCACCCCCACCCCTAACAGCTGTATACCAACCCCCTCCACCTCTACATACAACCAAGAAGCATTAAATGCAATATACCTGCTCTATGACTTTTCCCGCCAAAACTCCACTTGTACGATTATGATGAATTGAGAAGATCCAATGGCTAGAAATGAGTGGGAAATACTCAGAGGTGTCGACAGAGTCTCAAAAAGCTATAAAGAGAGGATGAGAAGCAAAGAAGTAGTGTAAGTAGTGTAATTTTAGTTTAGGTATGTCGAACTAGTTAGTTTTTAATTTCCAGTGTTTAAATAAGCTTCCAAGTACTTTTTTATGTAATCTCAGTGTAATATAAAACTTTTTAAGTAATCAATTTCAAATTCCAAGTTCGAATTTATGTTATGCAATTTACAAGTTTATATATATGTGATTATAAGTTGATAAGGGATAATAAGCTTGTATAAGTTCTTATATAAGCTTTTATAAGCTTGCTTGAGCTTATTATTTACTCAGAAATTCTCTACTCAGATTTTACTCTCAAAATCACCTCAGTCAACAAAAGTCAACTGTGGGATTGAATCAATGATGCAGAGTTGGAAATGGGATGGAATCAGAGTTATTTGGTTTGATTTAGTATAATTTGTGGTTGAAATTAATAGGATAGTGGTATTTTGATCTCAGTTGCAAGCCATAGTGGCTAGGATCACTTGTAAGTCCAAATTCTATTTTATGCTTGAATTTTTAGTTAGATCAGTTAAATCTGTTTTTATTGTGTTTAGTCCATTATATTTAGTGATAATATAGCTTATTTGATTGTTAGTAATTTTAATGTTAGCTTAATTCTTAATCTGCACTAATCTAGTACTTAACCGCATAAAATAGTTTGTTAGCATTCGTGATCATTCAAAGGTTCTAATAGGTCCATATAAGTGTCATTTGAGTTGTTGAATCTAGTTGGTAGCACTAAGTATGGATTTGAGTTTGATTTAGGAAAGTGTGTAATCGATTCATAAAGAGTGTTTGGCATAAACATTTGATTCTCGAGTTAGAGGACTGTGGAGTAGTTAGGATAGGTTGTTTTAAGTTCATTTAGCATCATTAAGTCATAATCGGTCATTAATTTGCACCTTAGAACTTTGTAAGTCAAAATCACAAGCTAACTGTTTTAATTTGTATTTCAGCTTGAAGTTAGAAATTCAAAAGCTTGTTTGGTGTTTAGAAATCATAAAAGAAGCTTAATATAACCTTATCATAGCTTGTAACATCATTTTCAGTCATTAAATCTAGCTTATAAGTTCATAATAGTCAAACTGCTTCATAAGTTAAAAAGTCAAATTTTACTTTGGTCAGTTTTTGAATTAAATTTAGAATTTTATTATGTGTTTAATATTGAGATTTAGCCTATAAGCTTTTAGGATTATAAAATATAGCTGCTCATTTTAATTAGAAAAATATTAACTTATCACTTCTTAGCTTATAGACTGCTTATTTCTTTGTCTCTTTTAAGCACCTTTTCAAAAAGCATGCCTTGTGCAGCTGCTGCACCACCACCACAGTGGCCATCTTCACCACTTTGGTGGGTCCCACAGGCCACATCAGTGAGCCCCAGTGGTGGTTCTTGGTTCCATAGCATTCACCACCTTGCTAGCTCTCATTTGCGCCAAGCTTTTGAGCTTAAGCTCTGTGGACCCCACTCCTAGATCGTGATAATATTGTCCCATTTCTGAATCAAAACTAGTTTAGCTTTGCTTAATTTTTGGCTTAAATTGCTTTTCAGAGGTTTAGGATGGTTGGAATAGGTTAGTATTAAGTAATTATAGCATAACCTAGCTTCTGTGTTCATTTGGTGTCCATTTGTGGTCTTTGGCTTATTTTGAAGTGCTTATTCATAAGCAGTTTCACTACAGCTCCCATATCCTTCACATAAGCATATGTTTTTATATTTTTCATAGATTAAGAATTATATTTTAGTATTTTCCTGAAATTTTCATAATTTTATAGTACTGTTTGATATTTTTCTTTATTTTAACTAGTTTTTAATCCTTTTCAAATAACTTTTAATACAAATAAATCAGAAAAGCTTTAAAAAAATATGTTTTCAATTTTTCTAGATTAAGATAAATATAAAAAGCCAAAAAAATATTTTTCCATAATTTTCTTAGTTTAAATAGTATTTTCTAGCATTTTAATTAGTTTTAAATAGTTTTAAATTCATAATAAATATTTAAAAGTCTAAAAATATCTTTTCAGTTTTAAAATAAGTTTTATCATATTTTAGATTTTTCTAAGTTATAATTTCATTTTTCTAGTTTAATTTTATATTTTCTTATATTTTAGTGCATTTTAAATAATTAATAAATAGTTTTTAATTAATAATAATTAAATAAATAGTTATAAAGATAATTTTCTTTTTCCAATAATTTTCTTTTATTTTTAGGATTCCAAAAATATCATTTTCATATTTGTAGGCATTTTATTTCTTAAAACTCACGTTTTATTTTGTACGTTTACGTAATTTTATTTAAACGTACGTTTTAGGTTTTAAACGTTCATCGACTTTAAAAATAGTGATAGCGTTTATTTAATATATTTTAGTTTTTTTTAATTTTATTTAATTTGCATTTAAGCCCCTGTAATTTAAAAACTTTTTCCTTTAGGTATAATTCTTCCAAATTCACAAACCTTTTCCCATTCAATATCACCACATTGTTGACTCCTAACAAGTTTTCGGAAAATGGATTTAGATAAATAAAGTCGAAAATATTGTTGAAACAAACCTCCCTTTGGAAAATGCCTAGAGCGACTGTATCCTCCTAATACACCAATGCATCTTGTTCCTAGAACAATTGCCACTAAAAGCAAGACCTTAATTAGCCAATATGTTATATTTCAACTATTTGTTGATTTTGAGAAAACTTGCAAGAAAAGGATCACACCCACCGGTATAACGGAAGGAGAAAGGGTTTTGAGCAAATGAAAGAATGTTATTTAACCGAGGTCATGCCTTTCTTTAAACTTCTAAAAGATCACTTTGAGAGTCTTAAAAGGGATAGAAACCGATATTAAGGAATGGAAAAGGAATTTGATGCAATGATAGTTGAAGTTAGTGACTATGAGCGAGCACTAAAATATAATGAGATTAAGAGGAAGAACTTGCATACACTAAATGAGAACCCGATTTCAATGTATTGCTCAAGATGTGTTTTTCATCGCTACAAATTGTTCCATTAATGCTTCCAAATTTCATGAATTATCGGTTGCCCCGAAAGTCTCCCATGATCGTGTCATTGAGCTTGAAAAAACTAATTTAACTAAACGAGAAAATTGAACCGATGATCACGACAATTTGGTTAAACATTTTCTAAACTAGAAGTTGAGCATTTTAATTTACAACTAAAATATCAACATCTCAAAGAAAATGTCAAACTTCAAATATCAAGACATCCTCGATGCTCGAGTTTGATGCGCTTTTCAAATTAACAAACGTGATGAATGTATTCAAGCTCGCAACACGATCGTAAAGTTGAAAACCCAAATCTCTCAATTAAAGGGTCAAATGAACAATATGACAGTGCTCCCAAATGCCTCCTCCTTTAGATTCTCGAATTCTCAAACGTTTCATCTTCAAAACCTAGTAAATGCATTACAAAAGGAAAACGAAAGTTTTCTAGAAGAAAATGAAAAGGTTAAACGTCATTTCAATGAGTTATTTGAATCAATAAAGGTCACTCAGAATAAAAATAACGAACAAATAGCTTCATTGCAAAAGGAAATTGAGAATCAAGAGTCGTAAAAGGAAAATGCCAATGACCAATGGGGAGAATGGTGTATCAAAGGTTCACTCTTGTAATAAATATGCTTTGTCATGAAATATGTCCCTCCTCATCTCGTGAACAACAAACTTGTTGCTCAAACATACTTCTCATCCCTTAAGGATTGCCTAGAATGTCTGCGTGAGATTGTTGAAGAGGATAAGTTAGAAACCTCATGATAATGCAATTGGACATGCATGCCTATATGCCAAACGATCTCAAGAAATCCTAGAATTCTTGATCACAATATGCCCAAAGTCCTTAGGTGAGAGAGTTAATCCTTTGATTCCATGTTCGATGCCTATTGCCAAGTATGATATTCATTCGATACCCAATGTCTTGAATGTGAATCTTAGTGCCTTTAAGTAGTTCGATTTCAGATCATCAATGCTATGAAAGCGAACTCAAGTGTGCCTTCTAGGAGTACAAATCCCAAAGACTTCTAGTTTTAAGAAAGTGAACCTTAGTGTGCTCGCATGTAGTTCAGATCCCACCACATCTAAACAGTGATGCAAAGAGTTGTAAAACCCACTAATGTTCCCATTCCTCTACAGAGTAATCGTGACATTAAAGGGAGCAGTCAAAGTCTCAAGACAATACAAGGAATGATAGGACCTCGCAAGCTAAGAATGTGCATCGAAAAAGAGTAGAAGAACAATCTAGGAACTTTAAGCTTGAATCAAATAAAACGAATCGTGTTGATTCTAGTATTAGCCATAGGCATACCGTAATTAATTCAATTCGATACTATTTGCAAACCTTGTACCGATGTCCGCTTGAATTCGCTTCTAATCATGAATGTGGTGTTAATGTTTTGCCTAATGATGTTAATTGTCCGCCACGTCATTAATGCTAAAAGGGCAAAAGGCAAAACGAAGAAAGTTAGAAAAGCAAGGAAATCCACGGAAGAACATTTAATAAGATAGGCTATTATTGGATACCGCTTGGTCATAAGAATAATCAAACAATGCCCACTAGAAAATGGATGCCTCACCGGTAGAACTATTCCCTAAGATGTGAGCACACCGTGAATGTGGCTAATATAGACACTAGTACCGCATCAATTCACAATGATTCCAAAGGTTTTAATTTCGATATGAATGCTTCTTTTTCTCGATGTGGGTGTTCCAACCATTGTTACTAACCAAATGGAACCCATTCTTGTATGGGATCCCAATTATCCGCTTATCCACTCTTGTCTCGTGTTCAACCGCAGATCGCTCAAATCGCTTTTGTGGTACTGGACTCAGCCGCTCCAAGCATATGATCGGCGACCGTCACGGCTCATGAACTTCGTGAGCAAATTCATCGGGACGCTTAGATTCGGAATGATCATTTCGGTGCTATTATGGGTTATGGAGACTATGTTGTTGGCAAAAGTGTTATTCCGTGGTTTACTATGTAGAAGGTCTTGTCACAACTTGTTCTCTGTTGGTCAATTGCGATTCGATCTAGAAGTAGCCTTCGAAAACATACCGCTTCGTTAGAGAACTTGATGGTAAGGAACTTTAAGAGGTTCACGTGGTTCAAATCTATACACCATATCTATCAAGATATGATGAAGTCTTCTCCAATTTGCTTCTCGTCAAAGGCCTCTAAAACAAAGTCATGGTTATGGCATCGCTGCCTCAATCACTTGAACTTCGTACCATCAATGATCTCTCCAAAGGACTTAGTTGTAGGTTTACCTAGACTCAAGTATGAAAAGGATCATCTTTGTTCAAGATGTCAATTGGGAAAAAGCAAGAAGTATGCCCATAAACCCAAACCTACTAACTCGTCACGAAGTTCTTCATATGGTTCATATGGATTTATGGACCAATGAGGTGCGTAATATATTTGGGAAGAAATATGTGTTAGTTGTGGTTGATGATTACCTAGATTCACCGGTCAAGTTCTTAAGGACAAAGGATGAAACTCCGATATCATCATCAAACTCATCAAACAAATGCAGTTTCGCTTAACAAAATAGTCGAATAATAAGAACAGATAATGGAACCGAGTTTGTCAACAAACAACTCGATGAATTTTATGAAAGCGTTGGAATCGACCATCAAAGAAGTGTTCCACGAACTCCTCAACAAAACGTGTAGTTGAAAGACGAAATCGAACTCTTGTAGAAGCCGCTAGAACAATGTCGATTTACTCAAAGGTTCCAATGTTTCTCCTGGTCAAGCTATTGCCACTGCATGCTACACACAAAATCGTTCCTCGATTCACACCGCTCATGGAAAAACTCCATATGAACTTGTCCACAACAAAAACCTAATCTCTTCCTTCGTGTGTTTGGTGCATTGTGTTATCCAACCAATGAGGACAAGACTTAGGCAAACTTAGAGCTAAAGCGAGACATTGGAGTATTTGTAGGTATGCTCCAAACAAAAGGGATACCGAATCTACAACAAAAGAACCCGAAATATCATGGAAACAATTCACGTTACGCTTGATGAGTCGACCGTCATATGGCTCTGGACACCAGCTCTGGACCCACACTTCAAAACAATTCCATTGGTTCATCCCTTATTCCAAACTCTTCTCAAGAAACTCCATATGTACCTCCATCTCAAGATGATTTAAAGAAATTGTTTGATCCTATGTTTGATGAACTTTATGATCCAAGTACTAATGAGGTGTCGATTCCTACAACAGAGGTCGCTCATATTCCCGTGAATGAAGGCAATCCTCGCCTCAATATCTTTAAGTTAAGAAGCGCACATCGATCCTTCGCCTCATCAACAATTCATCATTCTTCAAATGTACATCATGGAAATGTTTCGCTTCAATGATGAAGTTAATCCTTTGCTACCCTCAAGATGCTCCATTCGAAACATATTTGCTCCTGAATATTCTTCAAAACCATCTTCTTCGTGAGACATCGACTGCTACTTCAGTCCCTCAACAACTACCACATGAACACCTCGTAAAATGGACTCACGATCATCCATTAGACAACATCATTGAAATCCTCTTGTCTGTATCAACACGTAAACAACTAGCAACCGATGCCCTATGGTGTTTCTTCAACTCCGCACTTCAAAGATCGAACCAAAGGATGTTAAACCGCCATGAACGAAGATAGCCGGTTCAATGCTATGCAAGATGAAATTCATGAGTTTGATCGACTTGATGTATGGGAGTTAGTACCGCCTCGAATGTGCCATGATTATTGCTCTAAAATGGATCTTCAAAGTGAAACTAGATGAGCATGGTGATGTATTGAAGAACAAGGCTCGATTAGTTGCTAAAGGATACCGCCAAGAGGAGGTATTGACTTTGAAGAATCTTTTGCTCCGCTTGCTCGAATCGAGGCAATCGTAATCTTTCGCTAATCTCGCTAGTAAGAACATGGTAGTCTCGTCGATGGATGTGAAGACGGCATTTCAACAGAGACCTTAAAGAAGTCGCTCACGCCGCCCAACCCGAAGGATTTGTAAATCAAGAGCATCCTACTCACGCTTATCGTTTGAAAAGGCCCTTACGGTTTAAAGCAAGCTCCAAGGGCATGGTATGATACATCGTCAAAGTTTCTTCTATCAACCGGATTTAGCAAAGGAGCAGCTGATCCAACATTGTTCACCGTGAAGTCGTGCAAACATTTAATTCATGTTCAAATTTATGTTGATGATATTATTTTTGCCTCGATGCACTCCAATGGAATGTGATCGTTTTTCTAATGAAATGAGTTCAAAATTTCAAATGTCAATGATGGGACAAATGTCATTTTTCTTGTGATTACAAATTTCACAAAGTCCCGAGGCATTTTCATAAATCAATCTAAATATGCAATGAGATCTTGAAGAAATTTGGATTTGATTCAAGTGACCTGTTGACACCCCCATGATTGATCGAACCAAACTAGATGAGGACCACTCGTGGATCATGATTGACCAAACGAAATATCGTAGTATGATTGGATCCCGATGTACCTCACCGCTAGTAGACCGCATATCTTGTTCATTGCTTGCATGTGTGCTAGATACCGTGCTAAGCCTACTAAAAAGCACCTTGAAGCGGTTAAAAGGGTCTTTCGGTATCTCCAAGGAACCATCAATATGGGTCTTTGGTACCAAGGACACCGGTATGTCACTAACGACCTATGCGATGCCGATCATGCAGGTGTCAAGATACTCGTCAAGTACATCCGAGGTGCTCGGTTTTGGGTGATAAGCTTGTGAGTGGTCTTCAAAGAAGCAAATGAGTACTTCTATTTCCTCTACAGAGGTGAATACATAGCCATGTCATCCTGTTGTGCTCAAATCTTATGGATGAGATCTCAATTATCCGACTATGGCTTTGAATTCAACAAAATCCTCTCTCATCGTGATAATAAAAGTGCTAACTCTCTCATGCAACAATGTTCAACACTCAAGAGCAAAGCATATCGACATTCGACATCATTTCATCGTGAACAAGTGGAAAAAGGTGTAGTGGAACTCTATTTTGTGAGGATCAATACCGCTTAGCGACATCTTCACCAAAGCTCTTCTAAGAGAACGCTTTGAGTTTATTCTTCCACGACCGGGCATGAAAAGCCTTCAACAAGAACACTCAAACGCCTTCGTGAGGAAGACGAGGAGTAAAGTTCTATCTTCATCTATCTCCTGTATATATCTATTCGAAAATCAAGATACAAAATTATAAAACTTAAAAAACAAATAGAAAAATATAAAACTTTCAAAATCCATAAAAATTTGAAAATTCAAAATTCTTCAAAAATATTGTCATTTTGTCTTGTTTCTCTCGATTCGATAATATCTACGGTCTTGATGTTGTCATTCAAAGAATGACACGGACTTTAGATGTTGTTCAATTTTTATAAAAAATAAAATAAAAAAAATTTTGAGAGAAAGAGAAAATGGTTTATTGTCTTTTCAGCAAGAACTCGCTTTTCTAAGAAAGAACAGAGCCATGCTTTATCATGACTTTCAAAATTCCATGCTCGATTCTATAAACCGTTATCTCGCCGAAAATTAATCGCTTTGAAAAATAACTCGCCTCTATTTTTGATAATCATCCGACTTATTTGTCAAAATATCAATCTCTCAATCAACAACCTATGTCATTGATTGAGGGGAGAATGATTTCAATTAAATTAAAAGTTATTTGGCATTCAATTGTTTTCAAAAGATATTCATGCATGTTTTATCAATGGAGTTTAAAGTCTTAAAATCCGATCCTTATCGCTTAAAACGCTTTCATAATCAAGTCACAATTCTCCTTAAAGCTTTCAAAATCAATTTAATTATAAGAGATCACAAATCTCAAATGATTTGATAATTGTGATCGGGAGAATTTGTGATTTAAATTGGACTTAAACCGAGGATTCGTAAATGGTTTTACAAGGATGTACATGTTATCCTCCCGCATGTGACAAACGATTTCAAATTTTCCATTCACATGTTGAGGGGAGCATCTATCTTACACCTATGACTTGAAACGTGATCATTTATCTCAATGTGCGGGTTCCTCTAGTATGTGCAAAACCCTTTCAAACCTCGAGACACATATTGAGGGGAGAAAATTTATGGAAACCTCATCCTTCCTGAAATGCTATATCTACTTGATTTGATCAAGAAGTGATGGTGATATCTTTTAGAAAATGGTAATCAAAGAAGTAATTTCTTCCTCTTGCCTCCGTGCAAAACGATTTCAAACATTTGATGCACTTGTTGAGGGGAGCACTTATTCTAAAAATATCAAAACAATTCAGTACAAAATGTTTTGATAATATATCACAAGTATCCGGATTGATTTTCAAATGGTTTTCAATTGATTCCAATGGCGTATGAACAATGCCAAATAGACCGACCAACTTTACTTTATGTACGGTGATATAAGGATGATAAGGTTAGGTATTGGTTCCCATGATCCGCCGTAATCGGAGGGATCTACCCAGGACAATCCACTAGTTAGTGTAAAGTCCTTAGGTATGATGATAAAAGGAGAAAAGTGAGATATGGGAAGAGTGCGGACCGAGATAGAGCAAGCATCGAACAAACCCAACAAGGTTCTTGCTATGAAGTCTCGGTAAGCAATCAAGGGTTGAAGAATTAAAATAATTGAATGAGAAAAGGGTGAAAACAAATAGCCCTCCATTTATTCAACCTTAGGCGTAAACCGGTTCAATTCATATGCTATCGATGGTAACATCGGTATTGAAGACAAGACGCCATGGACCCAAAGGACGATCGCACTTCAACTTTCCAAACCACTCAAGTTCCTCTTAAAAGGACTTGTTTCATTCTCACGGGAACCGACATTATCTATTGACTTTCTCTTAGAGATTGTTGATATCAAGAATGAGACACTCTCCCTAGTCTCCCAGACAGATCCAAATATGCACAAATTGAGTCTAGAGCCACGAGATCATCAATAAATCTCATTAGGACACTTTCAATGAAGACTCTCTGCTTTCACACAATGTGGAAAGAGATTATATCTTGAGTCCCACGATTATCCTTGTGGTGTTGCTCGAACATCCGAGTGATATGTGAACATATTCACAGTGAAGATGGAAAACCTTCGAGCCAACATCACACAAGCTCTCGGTAGGTGGCATGTGAGATCTATTATATAGATCAACCATGTGACAACCGAATGTAAACAATGGGGCGATTCAATCTCTTGAATCAATCTCGGTTCGTGTTATGGATTGACGGATACCTTTGAAAACCGGTCTTTGCTTAACAACTCTTTCTTTAGCACATCGACCGTACTCATTTTTCAAACCAAAAGGTGTTTTATGATTGATAATTGATTTTCAATAAAACCTCGTTGTATTGCAAAACAATTTCTATTGAGCAATACACGATTGTTTTTCAAATCTCTTTCATCAATCGCTGGACTTAAAATTACCGGTTCACTCACTCCGTGTTGTCTTCTTTGAGATGTTCCGGTTTGAGATCGCCTAGAGCAATGCGAAACCCTGTCAAGGAAATTCTTCAATTATACCGATCACAGGCAAGACATGTATCGATCAACGGGAACCGTGGGCGTGTACTCAATTCAACGAAGTGATCAAAGACACTTTCGCGCGATTTATTGCTAATCGCTGTATGCGGTACACCCGACGCTTGCGGTGATCGTAATGAAGCGGTCAATCCATAGCCGCATGCTCACTTAACACATTCATCTCAAAAGAAATCATGATTAGTGCATCAATGACTTTGATATTTTCACTCCATGCTTCGCTACGCGCCAATATCATGAATCAACTAAAGCTTCCGCTACTCGACGAGAAGATATTATGATCCGTAATGTGAGCATGTCGGTCCGAATGTCACAACATCACATAGAACCAACACCACAATGAATGTCTTAGAGAATTTTAGTAGTCGATGATCTCAAAAGTCGGCTTAAATTTATTATCACGTGGTTCGTAAAGACCTCCTCCTAGAGTAACCAAACATGCAATGAGAAGAATCAATGACTACGAGCTTGAGCAAAGTACTACATCAAGAATGCAAGAAAAATTGTTAATGTCATATATGTTTGTATTCAATGTAATTTTAGTATATGTTTGAGGTGACCTCCTTGGGAGATTGTTAGGAATTAGAAATTCCATGTATTAAAGAGTCGGTCACCTCAAGTATATGTAATCGTAGAAAGCTCGTAGTCATAGTCATTTTAAGTTAAGTAGTATTTAGTTAAGTAACACCGTGGAGGACTGGACGGTCTTTACCCATCAGATGCCCGATCCACACCTTGTGTGGCGCTTATGTAAGACTATAAATACTCTCTACCTCCCAAGGTAGAGAGTTGGAGCTCATAATAAGATTTTCTTTCTCTCTAAAGTTCCCTAAACCTCTAACTTTCTCTCTAAAACTCATCTTCTATACGCCTATGTTTGATTGTGTTATGATGTGTATGTGAAATCCAATATCTTACAATTATAAATCCTTTATAAACCCTCCCAAATCATAAAGTTTACATTTTCAAAGCCTAACCAATTATTAATCATTCAAATGATCAAGTTTACATTATTAAATTGTCATCATTGACAACAAATGGAGGTATGTTGATTTTGTTTTGTTTACAGTTTACATATGCTTGTCAATATTTAAAGCTTAAAGTTGAATGTAAAAACACAAATTCAATGTTTATTCTATATGAATGCATGAATTATTAACTTTATTTAATTCGCATATGTTAGCTTGCCAGTATGTAGCATATGTTAGCATGTCAATATTGTTGGGATTTTAGATCTAGTTAACCAAGTAATGCAAATGAGTACGCAGCGAAATTGGATCTAGTTTATGCAATTAGGTAAACATGTAAATAATAAACAATAATAAATAAAATGTAAATAGAAAACTAACTCTCGATGTCAACTGCACGCTATAACATGAACAAGAAACCAAGTATCTAAAGTAAATACCTCTACGAGTATCACACACTAACACTTAAACCAAGTACGTCGAATTGAGCTAATCGAGAATGTTTAAAACAATCAACACCTTGAATTACTTGAATATCACGAACAAGAAAACCCCAAGAACACTTCTCTTCTAATCTGTCCGAGAAACCAACTGCCCAAGAGACAATTTTCATTTCACCCGATATCGGACATAATCTGTCCGATATCTTACCCTTCGCTATCCGAGATCCACCACGAAACAAAAATGAAACCTTGCCGCCAATCTTGGTTCGAATTGGAACAGGAAGCAAGAAACCAAACCTCTAAAAACTAAACACACTTGGATCAAAATAGAATGCAAGGTTTAGATTTTTTCAAAACCAAACTAAAACCCTAATCGAATGATAGGAAGATCTGATCAGGTTTAGGGATTAGGTTAGATCGATATATAGTGTTTCTGAGTTAGGGATATTGTAACAATCGTTACTATCAAATCGCATGGGTGTTTGTTTATATAGGCTTATAAACCGATTATAGCTTGGGCTCAAGATTTGTGCTCCAAGTCGTCTAATCCAAACACCATCCGATCATGTACATGTACTAGGACCAAGGAAAACACTATCCGACCTATATTGAAATTCAAAAAAAATCAATGAGTCAAGTATCATGATCGGGTTGCATGCATGCTTTATGGATCAAGTAATATGTATTCAAGTATTAAACCGCTCGTCACGCACTCGTGTTTAGTGTGTGTGCCCCATAGCTCACACACTTTTAGTCGCTTACGTGTGTTTTAACTCCCACAAACCAACAAATATGTAATTCACATATTATATTATATTCGCATAGTTTGTTTTTTCTATATGTTATCATGTGTACGCCACATTACTTTATTTTGTATCTAATTCATATATATTGGTTTTATGTAAAGAGATGACATAATTTTTAAGAAACCCCAATGTTGAATATTGATGAATGGTTTGATAAAAAAGGGAAGAACCGAATAGATACCGATTTTGTACCGGATACCAAGACTGTACTCTCCTTTCATGTTCGAAAAAAAAATGGTACTACCAATTTGGTATGAGTTCGGTACCAATCTGATACCGTGCTCATCCCTAATAATTAGTATATAATATTTGTTAATTTATCTCAATATTCACTTTTTAGTATACGATATATCTGATAGAATTTTATTGTAGTTTTGTAGCTACGCTTGTATGTTTTTAAACAACAAAACATATGTATTGACACCTTTTTTTTTTATAAATTCTTTTGTTACATGTATTTGGTCACTAAACAAAAGTTTATTTTGTAATGACCAAGTGTTTTTATTTTTATTTTTTTTTTTTGTAAAAGGGTTAATTCACCCGTAAAATTCATTACAAAGAAAACCATTGAAGTACAAATGACATGGGTGACTCCCATGCCCTCACTGTTATATAAGCAATACAACGACTAAAAGCGTAATAACAACACACTAAATGTCAAACAAACAATTACAGCTAGAGCCTATCTAAATATAATAACACGAGGTTCATCGAACCACTTCCAAAGTGAGCAACTCAATCAACTATAATCATCCATACATTACCCATGAGTGCCACATACTCCCTAACCATATGGACATGACAAAACATGCCGTCTTTACCAAATAACAAATCCACACATTACATGACCATTTACCATCGCAATACCAATTGCTCCAACAACTATCCACAAGTACAAAGCACCAAGTCACCAATGTACGAATCTCTCACAGATTTGCAGAAAAAACAAAGATCCGCAATCAACCTTGTGCATTCCATGTACCCGTACCATCCAAAACACCCAATTGCATCCAAACAAACAACCAAATGCAATATCATAAAGTCGATTAAAACCAATGTAATAATAGCAAAGAGTAGACCTTGTGTCGTCATTAATCACCCCATACTTAGCATCAACATCATAACCCACTCAAAAGTCACGGACCATACTCGTTGCGCAAGGATCCAAAGATAAAGATAACACCGTAGAAAACGACCCCACCCCCAGACAAATCTGATTCTTACCCGTTAAATCAATAATCCCAGAGAAAAGAAGTAAAGAAAAAATGAATTGGATTGGAAGAATTAAGCCGGATTTTTCTGGGATTGCACGCCACCTCAAGATATACACAAACCACACTAAACCCGATTGCATACACTAGGTAGAGAGGCGGATTTAGTGCTGACTTGGCCGGAAAAAAGGAACAGGAGGTGGCGGCTGTAGATCCAGCAATTTTAATAGATAAACCAACGATCGACCTAACAACACAAACCAATCAATCTTAGTCGTTAATCCAATAATCCCAATGAAGAGATAAGTAGAAAACTAATTAGATAGGAAAAATTTAGCCGGATTGGTTTGGGTTGTATGGATAGAGAGAAAAGTTTAGGGTTCTCTCTAATGACCAAGTGTTATTAGAGGAGTTAAATTGTAAGAACATTTAATTATTAATGGAACTACATGATTTTAATGATATAAATATAAAGGTTTAATGTTTTAATAACATTAGTAGTAACAAAATTTGAAATGCATATTAATTTAGATTTTGATGAAGCAAATGTCTTAAGTTAGTAACTCATGTAAGCTTCATATTTAAAGAGATCGAAGATAGAAATGATTCAAATGCATTATCGATAGTAGAAATAGAGATATCTATGCCTTTGGAAAGAAGAACCAAATTATCTTCTTCACATTTCACACACATTTCACACACACAACAGTCCTAATCGTATGAGCCCTAATCGTATGTTAGTGTTACTGACTCAAGAACAAATTATTAACTCTAGGTCGTTAATGAACGCGAAAAAACCGAACATACAATCTTCACAACCATCCCATTTCGTAAAATTGATTAATTGACCATCTTTGCACTTCAAACATGAATAGGTGTTAAATTAATACTAATGGCAACCCAACATTTGACCGCACCACTCTACCACCGCACACACGACTTTCAACTGTTGTAAAGCGACTCCAACACAACAAAAATATATATCCCACAAAATTATTAAAAGAAATTTACCCCAAGACAAAATGAGGGGATCATACAAAACCTTTGCATTTGCTATATAAGGTCATCCGTCCGATCGAACCAAGCACAAAAAGGAAGGGGATCGCTTCCTTTAGGGTCGTCAGAGTGGGAGGCCGTCCTATGAGGTAGATCGACCGATCGTTGAGTTGCCACTATGATCGCAGTTATAAAACCAACAAATTTCGTCACCTTTGAAACTTTTGAAATTTGTATACGTGAAATGTCACCCATCAACCTCGGATGAATAAGCGACCTTTGTGAATCGATATATTCGACTTCCACAATATATAATTATTTGATACATTCGATCACCACGTTTGCCACAAAAGCCTTAGAATGACAAACTCATTGTCACACCCCAAATTACTGCTTTTGCAATGAATGGAATTCTGGGGATGATCGTCATAGCATCAAAGTTACAGCTTATATCGAACGACCTAAAGTGTCGCTTTGAAAATATCGTTTGATTAAGTAAAATAATCGAGTTTACAAAACATAGGTCCCAAAATATTTCCAATATACCAAAATGAGTTTGTTACAATTAGCGATAGTTAAGTGCATAAAATATATGTGAGACGCGTCGTCATCGCGACTCTATGATAGGTCCACATGCATGCCATGAAGTGAATGCCTTAGATACCGAGATAAAATGCTAAAAGTGTCAACACAATGGTTGAGTGAGTTCATAGAGTTTGTTTAACAAGTAAGGCTTTTAAAGAACGTTTATGCAAAGAAAGGCAAGGTTTTGGTCATTGAGAATAGTCTACAAAAGCAAAGGCATTGTAAATCCACCCGGCCCAAGTTCCGCCCATACAAAACTTGCAACTGTGTTTCACAACCCACTACCAAAAGTAGTATGTCTAGAAGTCAAGTGCACGTTATCATAATAGTTCACAAAGCAAAGGCATTGTAAATCCACTCGGCCCAAGTTCCGCCACAAAACTTGCAACCCTGTGTGTTCACAACCCACGCACAAAATATAGAGTATCTAGTAGTCGAGTATTAGTTACCATAATAATTCACAATATTGCACCACGTATATAATAATTCAGGGATGCTCCGAACTTGGGAGACAATGCACTGCTCCAACAAGGGAGACTCCTTTGTCACTCGACCACCTAGGCGAGAATTATTGAGAACGCTCCACCAATAAGGCGAGACTTTAGAACGCTCCACCGATATGGCGAGACTTTGCACACTCCACCAATAAGGCGAGAATTGTTGAGAACGCTCCACCAATAAGGCGAGACTTTGCACACTCCACCAATAAGGTGAGAATTATTGAGAACGCTCCACCAATAAGGCGAGACTTTATAGTGATCCTCCGAACAAGGGAGACTTTAGGTCAAGGTCAATAAGTTCAAACAAGTCATAAGTTTGTATTTAAGTTCAAGAGTTCCGTTCAAAAGTTCGTAATTAAGTTCAAAGATTTAAGTCGAGTTCAAAAGTTCGTAATACCAAAGAGCTCGAATAATATCAAAAGGTTCAAGATAGTCGAATCGCTCAAAATCACGCCAAACAAGTTTAAAATATATCAAAGGGTCCTTTACGTGTTAAAAGAGTTCAACTATATGTCAAAAGTTCAAATCAAGTCCAAAGTGTTCACTTATATGTTAAAGGGTTCGAATCAATTTAAAAGAGTTCAAATATACATGTCGAAGGGTTCAAAATCAAGGAAAGTGTTTCAACTAATAGCGCTCATAACATAATGATCAATTTAGTTCGGGCATAATCTACTTACGCACATACAGAGTGAAACAAAAGATATTTAAGTTCATATAAATGTAAAGTAAAAGCAAGTAGTTGAGCATGTATCTCCCAAAGAGTTTATAAAACAATTAAACAAGTAAAAGTGGGGCTACGAACTCACCGATGCAATGATTATGATGACAAAAGTAGATACATCAAATGAGGTGCGATCTCTATCCGCAACCTAGTATGAATGATGTGTTCTAATGTAAGTCATGAAACAATGTCGCAGCATGCAAACTCATATGAAATCCATACCACTTGTACATTTAAAAATAATGTTTATCGTCGAAATATAGGTTTATGACATCTCGTCATATTATAAAATACTTTACAAGTATTTATGTTGAAACAACCTCCTACGATAGTCGTTTAGTGATTTATCAAGAATTTATAGCTTTTAGTCGCAAAATAATATACTTTGATAATTTGTGAAAGTGACTAAATGACCTCGAAATGCTAGTCGTAAAATAGTGAATATCGAGTGTTAGGAAACAAACTCAATGGTTTTGGAAAGCTTATATCATTATCTCAAAGTTTTACCATTTAAGTTTTTATCATAGAGATCTCGATCATAGAGAAAACATGGGCGAAGTAGGGTACTTGTACCCAAAATATTGTTTAAGGGTGGTTTTCGGCAAAGTTTAAGTGCCCGTATTTTACTCGTTACAACTCCGTTTGACGAACTGTTGGACGTTTTGGAAAATAGGCTAGGTAAACTTACTTTTACTAGAAGAAATCATTTTATAAGAAGTACTACATCGATGTTAAAAACAACCCTCAACATGGTCATTCGCGGCCGTAATGTTTGTCTATTAGAAAATACATTAGTTATGATTGTAATAAAAGTTACGACAACTTGTTTAAAATGTGAATAACTTAGTCGTTATAAGTCCGTTTTCACGCTTTTATATATCCTCGGAATCGTGATAATATACTAATATATTTCGATAAGTCGACTCATTTAGACAATGTTTAAAACTGTTTTGACTCGTAAAAATTCTGGACAGCATGCTATTTTCCGGAAAATATAGTTTTCGTCGTTAAACTTGAAAATAGCATAATTTCTTCGTTATAACTCCGCTTTAACCCGCTTCAAGCGCCACGTTTTCGTTTAAAGTATATTTTCTGAATATATAGCCCAAAATATTTTGTAAACTGTCGAAATTTCCAGATTTAACAAAATGATCAGACCCTTTTATATAGTTGTCGAAATGGATTTTTCTCGCGTAAAACTTATTCTAACCACTTCAAATCAACGCCAAAGCTATTCTAAAATTACCATACACCTTCTTAGGGTGTCATGGGTTCCTAGACATCAACAAAAATGATATGTTTCATAGGAATATTATTTGGATAATTAAAACTCATTATATGTACTAAAAACCAATAAAAGTGGTATGGATCATGGAATTCATGCATGTTTTTCTAAAAGAAACATAAAGATACATCAAGTAAGAGTATGAAAGATTATGAAAAATTATTAGAACACTTACTTAAAGGATTGAAGAGTTTTGTTGCAAATATACCTAAATAAATCATGAGGTTTTTATTTCAAAACCTATACTAGATCACTACATGAGTTTGATAAACACTTGATCATGAAAACTTTATGGTTTCTCTTGGTGTTCTTGATGTGGCGGTTCTCAACAAAAGGATGGAGAGAAAATAGAAAATTTCACCTAAGTGTATGTGTCATGTATGTGCTAATTTGTATAATATCATTAAAAATATATATAAATATCATTGAAGACATAGATATTTAGTTCTCAAAATTATGTGTCATTCATTTGTGTCGACATACACAAGAAATAAAAAGGGTGATGTATTTAAATGAGTAAATGCATTTTAATGCTAACTTTATTGTGTAATAAGTAAATATATTTAGGTATTTAATGTAGCATTAGCTAGAAATATTAACGAGCAAAATAAAATATATCAAGGTTGTAAAATTATAAAATACATTTCTTGCAAAAATTTAGTGAAATAATAATTATCGAGTAGTATTTACTTAAAACCGTCGTAATTATATAAATATAACAATTCATATACAAAATAAATTTAAAACACCTAAAACTAATAATATTATTTTTATAATCTTAATATGAGTATAAAATATATCGAATAATTTTGGAAGTGTCGGATCAAATGTTCAAAATAAATGATTACGCGATAATGTTTATTTAATAAGAAAATATACGTTAATGAAATATAAATTTTTCTCCGAATGAATAGTGTTTATGAATAGTAAAATTTTGAAATATGTTCTCGAATATCAAACGACTCCAAAATGATGAATAGTGAAATGATGAATAATGAATCATGAATAGTAAATTCCGAGATGAATAGTAAATTTGAGAAATGACCGGAAATTGAGAATTGTGACACTCATATTGGGTTTAGCTGTGTTAAGTTGGCAGTCTCGTTATCAGATTGTTGGGTTATATTTCATAAGGCCTTTGCAACTAATTAAAACATCTCTTGCCTTGTACATTTTTTCGTTTTCTTGATCATGGTTGAATTAAGCGTTCTCATAGCTTTATAAAATACTAGAATCCCGTTTTAGAATGTCTTAGCATAATATAATAATTGTCGTCGTGATATGCTTATTATCACTCTAAAGGGTAGTTTGAAAGCTGATCAAAATCGCTTATTCTTTTCACATCCTAATGGTTCTCTTATATAAGTTTTTCATTGCAATTTTAACAAATATTTAATATTAGTTTTCACAAATAAAAAAACATTAGTCATGACGGCTTAGAAAAACATGGATGACTGGATTTATTTATTTATTTAGAACATATTAATAGACTCATTTAACATTTTCACATATGAAATTGGTCACCGGCTCTATCTTAAATTTTTTATCTACAAAGAATCCAAATTCCAAACTTGTCAATTCAAAAGTTCTAGACTGAGTGCAATACACAGCTGTTAAAACATCTCAAATACCGACACATATGTTTGTGACGATACTTTTTCCAAAAAGTTGGAGTATATATTATCTAACGTTGGGTCCGTGAAATATTACTAAAATTCCCTTGTAAAATGACAGGTGATACGAAATATGAATATCCACTATCAAACATACAAATGTATGGTTCTGCAAGTGTGAACAAGTGAACACTTGATGTTAACATCAACATATTCAATGAACGTGAATGTGGATATTGTTTTAAAGATTTAATTAAGAGGCACCGTCAGAATATCAGAAGTAACCAGCAAAATCTGTATGATTAAATATTCATAAAAATAAACTAAATATCTACTAGATTTTGTTCAACGCTTGTTCAAAAAGGTTTGAAAAGAAGATAGTGAGCCACATCATCTATTCATAGTAAGTGTATGTTAAGTAGCTAGTATCCGGGAGTATGAGGTTAGAATTATACCCAAAGTATCAACATTGATCAAATCAGCTACACCAAAATCTTATTCTGCCTTACGATATAATAATGTAATCAAACGTCTTAAAGCATTTAAAAAATTGGATTGGGATCCTCTAATATTTTTAATTCTTAAACATAACCTTTAGTATTATGTTTAGCAAAACCTTTATTTTATATAAATATAAATGATTTTGATTTTTTTCTTTTCATTTTAATGTTTTTAACGAATGTCATTTTGTTAATTTATAGTTGCATCATATGAACGAGTAATGAAAACGACCGAATATGTGGAGATTAGCAACTTCCAGCTGTTCTCTACAAGAAATGAAAAGATAATATCCATTTTCAAAGCCCTCAATCATAAAGTTCCTAACTTTGACTGTCTTTAGAGTAGACATGGTCAAACCATGATGTCGACTAATGTGTCTCCTGGATTACCATCATACCACACGAATGTATTAGAACTAGAATGACCTACATCACCGTTACCATCACCCCCGCTGCCACGACCCCTCATGAGTTCACGATACCCACATTTGTCACCATGTTATCGTGAAAGGCATGGAATCAATATGAGTATGTGAGGCTCGTTGTGTAACGCGGTTGGATCAAAATAGACAATCTTCTGTTTGTCTGATTGATCTAGCTTGTTAATGTTAAACTACATTAGTACGTGGTCGATGCGTGGCTCGTGATTAACAAAATTTGTTCTTAGATAATTAGTTACATCTTAATTGACCCGTTTACAAATCTTATAAATTGGAAGACATAGAGTAGTAAAAAGGGCATACATGAGAGGTGTGTTTAATTATCAATAGATTAAGTATAAGTTTAAACATATATATTAGGTCTATGTGCCGTACTGTCGTTGGTCATTAGCTTAATATTCTAAACAACCTACACTAGTGAAGGGACACATGTCCGTACTCTTAATGGTCCGAACAAAGTCTAAAACCATATTGTTGACTTCATGCAAACATTATAGAGTGAAAATCTACTAATGACTTGAAAGTAGATTGAAAGTACATGGAAGATCCTTCAACAACTTATTAAAATATATATTAACGACTTGCATTACCATCTATATATACATGCATGGAATGTATTGATTCTATAAACATTAACATTAACATTAACATTACAATTACATACCATTGACGTACGATTATAAATCTAGCTAGTGAAACAATCTAATTATGAATGAGAACGTTCACCGTTCTACAAGTAGTGGAGGTGGTACTTCTTCGGTTTACACCGGTGTGCGCAAGAGGAAATGGGGCAAATGGGTATCTGAAATACGTGAGCTTGGGAAGAATTCCCGAATATGGCTTGGAAGTTTTGAGACACCTGAAATGGCAGCAGCAGCCTATGATGCAGCGGCATTTTACCTCAGGGGTGATATTGCCAAGCTTAATTTTCCAGAAAGGGTAAATAGTCTCCCTAGGCCGGTTAACTCTAGTGCAGAAAGCATACGCATGGCGGCTCAAGAAGCTGCTGCCTTGCAGTTAAGACCCTCCATTCAACAATATGAGCACGAGCAGGGTGGGTCTAGCTCTGGACATACAGTGCCAGTCAATGTCGGACTTTCCCCAAGCCAAATTCAGGCGATAAATGACGAACCACTTGATTCCCCCAAATTATGGATGAATTTGAGTGAATATGTTACTAACAATGCTTACTTTGATCCTATGTGTGACTGGGAAGACGTAGCAGACTATTCCCTATGGGATCCATAGGTAACAAACGCCCTTCCATGGGGATGGTCACTTTCTAAACATCATCTTCCGAAAACCCAAAAAAAAAAGTCGGTTGCTAAAACTTACTTGTAGATTTTATAGAAAGACTTTTCACCACAGGTTTTTGCGTGGGAAAAGATCTTTTTTCGTGTGTCATAGTTATTCATTATAAGTAGTATGAATGTCTCTTCCATTGGACTGGCGAAAGGTTGATGACGAATGGAAGAAGACATTCAACATGATTAAAACCTAAGATCGAAACAACTAGTTTCGAGTTTTGTCCACAGGTGTGGCCAAAAATAAAGAAACAACAAGTTATTTCTTTTACATAATTTAATTGGAAGTTACAGTACGTTTACATATATTTGTCTTCTGTGATTTCCATTAGGAGCTGATCGAGATTTAATTGCTCCATAGACAATATTATTTGGAATGGCTGTAGTACTTGCAAGGGCCAGGTGCTTAGCAGAATAAATTCTTTTGTGTCTTGTATTTTTGGTTTTGTTTTATTTTCTCCTGATGTAAACGCCAATATCGCAAGGTTTGATATAAATTCCAGTCGTGTTGACTTATATAACACTTGTAGCTTTGTGATGTAATTTGCACAGCTTTTAGTAGTTGAACCACATTACTTTCGACATTTTACCCATTATCATGGAACGATGATCATCTCAACAAAGCATACTAACTGTGCCTCCATTATCCCCTAAAACACATATGTGTTTCATGCCCTTAAATATGATCATTTTATAACAGCAAAGAAACTCATACCCTATTACTAACAAGTCTCAAACCACGACCACAGTGCGTTGAAGGTGGGGTCTACTAACTGAAAAAAAACAACCCATGGCTTGGGGTTTAGGGTCTGTGTATGTGCAGTAGTCAAATCAACACATGTACCATAATGACCCTAAAGCCTAAACCCATGGCGGGCTTGGGCCGACTAACATAACAATGTCATTGAACGTACCTTGCTACCTAGCAATTCAGCCATGGGGTTTTTAAGGTGAAGGTGATTGTTGGTGTTGTCACATTGAAATATAGAAACCACTGAACAAGTATGCTTTCGAAGTTCCACTTACGCTCTCATCTTGGAAGGACCAGTCCCATCAGCATCACAAACAATTAAAATATGATGCTTTTATCTTGACATCGGATGTAAATCTAGTACAATCAGAGACGGACCTGGTCAAATATGACCAGGTGCACATTTTTTTTAACCATAATATAGCAAAACTAAAAGGTGAACTCAAACGAAAATTTCATTAAAACGATAAATGAGTGAACAATGTACCTTATTAACACCAAAATTTCATTAAAATGATAATAAATGAACGATGTACCTTCTAATCAGGGATCCTACGATCTTTCATAGCAAAAAAACGCTTACGTACACCCTCATTTTTAACATTAACAAGTTCTTCTTTCTCTATAGCACAAGTTAAGGCGCCGTTAAAATAATCATCACCCATCCGATTACGCAAATCAGTTTTAATGAGCTTCATTTTAGAAAATATCTCTCAACCGTAGCGGTAGCAACAGGAAGACTAAAAGCCAACTTCAACAACCTATAAACCAAAGGATGAGATGCATGTTTTCTTATCCACCATCTTACGAGCAAGTTTAGCAATACTATCCAAGTTGGCAAAATCATTATCATTCGCATAATCTAATAATAGACTCCAAGTTCCATTGGAAGACTTAACCTTTCCTTATAAGTAAAATCACGTGGATACATCTCACTAAGTTTCACTAACTTTGATATGCTAAATTCTGAAAATGAATCATGTGGACTCAACGCTGCTATACAGTCTAGTAAATCTCTAAACAAATACTATTAACTATTTCCTTCATAAAACACTTAACTATATCTTTTGAATCTTAAGCGATGTCAAGATACAATTCTTTGGAGCATTTTCTAATGTAACCGCATGGATTTCTTCATTGTGATCTCTAAGAAGCGTAATGATTCAAGAAACATCCCTCTATTTAGTGAACTTGCGCTTTCATCACGGCCACGCATTGGATTTTCTGTTTCATACATAATTTGACACAATCAATTGAAGCATTCAATCTAATTAGATATTTCTTCTTCTCGATTTCACTTTTCTTATTAAAGGCCTCAACAATGGATTGATGTTGTTTGAGAAGATTTTCACATTTTTGGAGTGCTCTATTATGATAACTATCAACATTACCAACATGTTGATACAAGCTGTCCTTTTTATTCCAGCTATTAAAACCATTAACCACAAATGCATCATTCCCACCTTGCTTCTCAACGTTATCTCTAAATAAGTAACAACACAAACAAAATGCTTTGTTCACCTTTATGCTATACTCTAGCCAACGAAATTCCTTAAACCAGGTTACAACAAATCGTCTTACCTTGCCCCCTATAGTTCTGGATGGAAACATATGAGCACTTGGTTGACAAGCTCCTCTATCCCAATATAGTCGCCTTATTTCTTCTCTTTGGTTTGGATCATAATCAAAAATTCGAGGTCTATCGGCGGAATCCGAGGGAAGATTATCTAAAGAAATTGTAATCGGTATTGAAGCCGAAGGAATATCGGTTGTGGATGTAGGATGAGGTCTTTGTGGATTACCATTCGTGGCATTTTCTCTTGTAGATTCTCCATCAATAGTATCATTATTATTATCGGATGGAACTTTTCTTTTTAAATAACTCCCAATTTTAGCCTACAATATGCAAATTAGAAATTCATGTTCATCAAAAAAAAAATAGTTACAACAAGTAAACAACATAATGATATTATACAATATACATAAAAAGCACACGAGACAGTTACCTATTCAAAAATTAACTAATATAAAGAATCAATCAAGTAATCAACAAATCAACAATTACGAGTTCAACATAGAATTTTAAACACGCATTATGATAAACTGATCATATGAAACTTTATGAAAATAACAATATCTAATAGACTAATAATACTAAAAGACCAAAATCCAAACCCTAGAAAAAAAATAAGATAATCAAACCTGTTTCATCTTTATTATAGTGGCAAGTGACACCTATTGAAATTGTGTTTTTAGTCTCTTCCGTCAGCTCATCTTTTCATCTGTTGCAACTAATGATTAGGAGGGAAAAAAAAGGGTCGATGTTTTTAGCTAAAGCTTAAAGGGTTTTAACATGTAAAAAATAGAGTTAGTATTTGTTTTGGGCTTTAATTTACGATTAATAATTGGGCTTTTACTAAAATTTGAGTTTATATTGTTATTTATTTATATCCTAACTAAATAATACTATAAACATATTTTCAAAGACCAGGTGCATTTAAGGTATATTTAAAAAAATTCAATTGTTTTTTAAAAATTAACACGTCGTAAAATTTCATGGGTGTCCCGGACCCACCTGGGTCCGTCCTCAGTACAATTAGTTCCAACGATTGACCATAATCAGTCACCTAATTAACATATCTAGAAATAACCATAATGCACTATTACAACCTTTTCAATAATCTGGTCAATGAGGTTTGTAAGAACATCACAAATCGCAAAATAACGTCATACCATATATATCTTGCGACACTGTGTAACAGATTAGTACACTATAAGCTGAAAATGCATTTGTAAATTAGACTTTCTATCGGTATCTCTGGTATATGAGATTGAACTGTAAATAGTTTAAGGAGTCGCCCTTATTAAAAATACGTGTGCTTTAATCATCGTTGTTTCATTTATCAGGTTTTCCATGAAAGAACCAGACCGTTACAGTGTAGCGATCTGGGATTACAGATGGTACTGTTGGTACTCAAACCTATTACAGTGTAGCGATCTGGGATGACAGACATGGATACCGAGATCTGGAAATTCCAAAGAATAGAGGATAAGACATGCATTATATACATAAGCATTTAAAACCAATCTAATAAATGAAAAAAGGTGTTTCATGGTTCCTACATCAAATATGCAAGACTAGAAGTAGAACCTAAATCTTGAGATTCTTTTGCGCTTCTTATTTGGTACCCTCATAGATCCACCCTGTCTAAAAATAAATAGTTGTGTTACCTTTTTTTTTTTTCTTTTTAAATCATAAAATCGATTTTAACTTTTCATTTCAGTTTTGCTTCTGATTTTGCAAGTTCATAACTGTCAACTCAATCTAGTAAAAGGACCAAATTTTCTCTTTGTGCATCCCCGTGTACTTTGTGGTCAATGCAGCATGGGTGACACCCCTCGCCGTAGCCAATAAATTTTGCAAACAACAGAAGCCTGCTAGCTTGCTCAAGTTAAACTTCCATCTATCTAAGCTAACTCAGCTATATGTAGATAGATCATCAACTAGAAAACGTGCTGATAAAACCTCAAATAAATGTGCAAGTGACTTGACATGGTTTGATATCTATGATCGTACATGATTGTCTTCCTTCCCATTCTTTATCCTCATTAAAATGTTGCAGACTACAACCTTGTGTTCCAAACATTACAAATACAGGATTTCCTGCCTATAATATGCAGATACTTTGAGTTGGATTAAATCTCAGTCAAGCGATGTCTCGGATACAATGTAATTAAGGACGATGGAGCAACAAATGGAAACAAGTAACAAACCAAGTCAAGCAAAGTTGCCTTTACTTATCATGAAACATGAAGCAAATGTAGTACTTAAGAAATGATAAATAATAACTCAGGACCGCCCTGATTGTTTTCCAAGCAAACCTGTGGCAATAGAGAAATCAACAACTACATTTAGGTAGAAATGCTAGACAATGACACAACCACAGGAGATTAACTGGATATAACACATTATCAAAGAGTTGATCAAACTTAATTTGTGTGTTGAACTATTAATTATATAAACATTAGTGGTAAGTTGTACAAGCGAGCCAGTGAAATGCCTCATGTAATACCAATTTTTAATTTGCATAAGTAGCATTTGATCACGACCCCAAGTTACTCTAACGATCAGTACTGTAAACACTTCTTATACCTTGAATAAGTTGCCTAAAGCACCCATCTTTACTAAGGTCCTTCTAAACCATATATATAATTGAAGAAAATTACCAAAGGGACTTTTTCTAAGCATGGTCCGTTTTTAGACTTTTTCTAGCCATTTCCCAAAAGAGCCACGCTCAACGCTTCAACTGCCAACCCCATTCCTTTTTCGACACGTGGCAAAACCGGTCTTTATTCAAATAGTACACTAAGTGTCAAATCAAATCTTAAAGAAATATCTTGTTTTGTTTTCTAGCATAATGTCAACGCCAACCGGGTGCTCAATGACGACGGTGCACAATCGACCCACAATATTTCACCTAGGAAATTGAAAAAGGAACCCAAAAGATTTCCCAAATCCAATGGATATGACTATTTTATTTTCTTTTTTTTTTTTTTGCCACTTTAACCCTTCAATATCTTCAAAAACACACACTCAACACACACAAACACACATGATGTGATTGCATGGATCGGTGTTGTTGTTTAGATCATTTCGGTGATCACACAACTCCGAAACTTTGATCACACAACCGCATTTGAGATCCGTTGATGTTCGACTCGATTATATGAAAATGGTAAGTATTCACACTTGATTAATTTCGTTTCTTCCTACAACTTACGGTTTTGTTGGATCCCTTTACGTCATGTTTTGTTTCATGCGTTAAATGAGAGGGTTGAAAACTGTATTTGTTGTTTTAATAATAGTTTTAGGGTTAGTTGTCAAATAGGTGTAATTAACGTGTATTGACACTTGATCTTAGTCCTGAATACATCTGCGGATATGCTTTTACTTGTAGATACTTGTTGAGTGTGCTTGTAGACACTTCTTGTTTGTTTGTAGACACTTGTTGAGTGTGCTTGTAGACACTTCGGTTTTTCTGCGGTGTTGTATGCCTGACTTGATGAGTGTGCTTATAGACACTTCTTGTTTGTTTTAACTTTTTTAATATGTTATTTCTTGTAGGCGTATGATGCTAGAGTTATTGTTAAAAGCAAAGTGCATTACTTCTTACTTATGAATGATCGATTAGACCAGCCGCGCCGTTCCATGTTTAAAGCCATGTTTTGGACCATGGCTTGATCTTACCTATGTCGATAACGAGGAAGGTCTTGTTCATTACATGCTTGAAACAATTCCATCAAAACAATGATAACTATGATCTTCCACTTGTATACTATTTGAATGGACATTCTCTCTATTTTGGTCGAAATGAATTACGCACAGTTCTTTGGTTTTAGATTTGGTATGGTCGGTTTTAGGAAATGGCGTAGTGGTGATATCCCTTTCCGTCACCGGTATTTCAAACCATGTAGGTCAACATGTTAAATCAATTGATCTATTATCCGTTATTGAAGATGAAGAGCTGTTTCTAAATCTGTCGATGAGGATGCGATACGGGTTTGTCTGTTGATAGCGCTGAGGTGATATTAATGGGTAAAGACTTGGGGTCTATCATTGATGATATTTTTCCGAGGATGGTCGAGGATCTTGATGAATGGAATGCATTTCCATGGGGGAACTCCTTTGGAGGCAGCTTTATGAGTCTATTAGAAATGTCTCTTCAAATCATCCAGTAAGTTCTATCAATCGAAAGAATTGGTGATAAAGAATCCAACGATGTTCCTACCTATAGCTTGAAGGGATTCGTTGCTTTCAAGGTTAACACCAAAAATTTGATATCATTAGTTTCTTGTAGGGCTTGAAAATTAACTTCATATGTTTCTCGTCCTCGTAACTTATATTTGTTGTGTTAACTTTTGTAGATATGGATGATAGAGTGTCGACATGTAGTAAAAGTAATGGTGGAACAAGGCTCCGGGGTGATCCCAAGAGCACTTGCATGGTCGAAACACACACCATTTAGAAAGACCGATTATTTCGACCAACCTGTTGACAAGGTAATTATATATAGTATTTTATTGATTGGTTAACTTTAAACATATAGACAATTTTAGATACCATATAACTTATAAATCTATTGTAAGGACTCGAAACCCAACGTGATTATGCCAACATGCTTGAGGTCAAGTTGAATGGTTCACGAAGCATTGATTTTTCAAGTGGTATACCCCAGCGCCGCCTCTTGCAAAGGGGACCACAGGATGAACATTTTGAGAAAGTGGCCTGATTAAAGCTAGGCGAAAGTGGTATACCCGAGGGTTATGATATGGAGAGCATGGGTAAAGAGGTAGAAGTTGTTTCGAGTTGATGAGCGGGTTAAGGCTTTGGAAGCCCGCTTTGAAACTTGAGACTATTATTCAAGTTAGTTTTTACCTTTATCAATTCACGAGCAAGTTACATTGCTAGCAAACAATTAGCGTGGTATGCTAATCTGAATTTGTTTCTAAAAACTTTATTCTGCGGTCATAATGAGTGTGAGACAAAATGAACCAAGAAACCTATGAAAAGGTAAGTATAAATTGTAATAATGTGACTAAACCTTTAATTCTAATGTTCTACTAATAGGTGTTATAAACTTTTGTATGTAGGTTTATGGAAACAAAGTTAACACATTGATGGAGTCAAAATGAAGAATGATGCATATGAAAATGTAATTAAATGGTATTTATGTGATTATACCTTTCATTATAATTTTATACTAATAAGTGTCTCGCCACTATGTTATGCGAGTTTATGGAGACATAGTTAACACGGTGACGGAGAATGTGTAATTTAATGATATTTTGTTTTGTTCTTATTTCATTTGTGATATAATTAATAACTTGCGATAATAAAATTTTGTTAACCTTTTTCATATCATCCGACTGTAGATCTTGCTAATGAGTATTGCATCAAGTCAATGATTTTTCAAGTTGTTTGATCGCCACATGTTGGCGTGGATGGGGAGCGAGAGGAGCGAGTAAGAAGTTGAGTGTTGAAGTTGAAAACACGAGGAAGAGGAGGAGCAGAGGGAGCGAGTAAGAAGTTGAAGCGTTGAAGTGAAAGCAGTTGAAGGTTATTGAGCCCAATTCAACGCCTTCAAAAGGGCTTTAGAGCGATCTGAAACAAAGAAGAGAGTTGAACATGTTCCTAGGTCACCCTATGTGGAGAAGAGGTGTAAAACTTCGATGTTACTAGCTTAGAAGATATGTTGAAGGGTCGAAAGTATTTACTGTTCATACTCCACGTATGGTTGAGATGTTAGTACAAGTCAAACCATGGGTAGAGGTATGAGAAATGATTCCTTTGCTTTGATATATCGATCGAGAGTTAACCTGTCAATGTAAACGTATTATTACATGCATGATTTACATTGTCTTTATTTTTAGGTTCTAGACGGCCATACCAAAACCTAGATAAAGTATATGTTAACTTTGAAGTTGATCGATTCCCAGTTAAGGACGGTTGGCGTAATGTGTGTTCCTTGGTCTCGATATCGTTGTTGATCGTCGTTTACGGGATGGTTTAACCGGTTTCGACGATAATCGTAGGATGGCTACGTGGACGAGGTAAAGTAAATTTTATTTACTTTACTCGCTTTTTATAAAACATGCTTTTGGTCGCTCTCTGCGCCATTTGATTATAAGTAATTTTACATTTTAGTGTTACATGAGATACTAGATATAAGTATCATTAATCCATCATTTACTTTAACCACTTTAGGTATTTTAGTATAGCATCCACCAAATCCATGAAATTCTTTTCATAAATGACATTATTATTTGTTAAAAATTGTAGTGTAGCCACGAGAAGAGTATATTTTTTCTTGTACTCAACAATATTTTGAACCAAGAGTGATATCATTTGAAAATGATTTTGTCAATTTAGTGGATGTTATGCTAAGATACCTAATTTACTGAAGTATTTTGATCCAACTCTATTTTGAGTTTCCCTCGAAAATCCATTGCCATGACGACGTAGCAATGGGTGTTGGTGTAAGCCATTGTACATGTTACGTCGTCATGGGGATGGGTTTTTGACGAGGCTAAAAGTAGGAAGGTGTGGCAATGATGCTTGTCTCGTAACACTATCTTACTTGATATCTAGTGCAGTAGAAAATGAAAAGCACCGGTTTTTATAAATGATGAATATATATGTCAATTTGTTTTACCTCTGACACATTGATGTTTGGATAAGCTACATGTGGCATACGGACCATCGATATGGAGTGGTCTATGGTAAGCTGCTTTTTCCTACCATTCTTGATGAGCAGACGGATGCCCGCTGCACGCAACAAAAGAAACTTACCCTCTGGGTTGGGGTGATGTTCAAAGAGTTTTCATTCCCATAAATGAGCGAAACACATTGGTCCCTAGGCATGTATCATATCCGGACCGGTCGAGTTACATTTTATGACGGTGGACTGTATATGATCCCGAGACTCGTCCATTCTATTTGAGTGTGAGGAATGTCTAGAGACTAGGCTTCCGAAGTGTTGCAAGGCGGGTGTTTTCGAGAAGAGGGAATTGATCCTATGACCTATAGGATTACTTTTAACAATGCTATGAATGTTCCCAGCGGGGTGGATTGTATGATGATTGTGGTGTGTGGCTCTGCATCTTCTTATTCAGTCTCCATCTTCTTTTTAATGTACTATTTGTGATGTTAGTATGAATGTAATCTTGAGCGTAAAATAGGTGTAGTAGTGGATTTCTAGGGTGTCTAATTCGATTGATATAAGCTGACCAAAATGTAAAACATGTTTACTAGTTTAAGCTACATTAGGTTAATATTGTTATAGTAGGTGTCCGATTCAAGTGCATTGGCGTCATCGTAAAAATCACACTCTGAATCGAAGCGTATAAATGTCTGAGTTAGAATATTTTGAAAGTAAATTAGGGTTTAGTGTGCGAGAGGCGGTGGCGTTAAGCGGTGCACATACTATTGGTTTTAGTCATTGTAGCGAGATTGTTAATTATGCGAAGTGTAAAATCACACTCTTAATCAAGCGTATAAATGTCTGAGTTAGGGAATGGCAAACTGTTGGATGTGGATGATCCGATTCATTTGCATTGGCGTCATCGTGAAAGAATGGTTAGGTTTTATTACAAGCACAAGATCCATGTTGGCTGAATGTTTTATGTGCTTGTTTTGTTAAACATTTAGGTGTCGAATTTGTAAACAATTGTATGGTTTATGGGTCTAAAACACGTCTGCATGGTATGGTCACTTTTGCGTGCGGCTGAATGTGTTTTGCTTCTGGATAACTTGTATGGTTTATTGGCTGAATATTGTATGAATGTATGTATCCCTCCTGGCTAACTTTGGCACCTAATTTTGCTGTTTGTATGTTTCTAAATTGTTTCTTATTCCTCTTGGATTGTTAGATTGAGTAGGTGCAACATAAGCGAGCAAACAAGGTTCAACATTAAGCGTCTAACATAGTCAAACTAAACAAGTACATTAAGCGTGTTACATCCCGGTTATAATCCAACAGACCCATAGATTGTTTTACGACTAGTACATATTAAAACTAAACAAAAAACAAAAGCGTCTTACATGATTCCAGATCAACGAAAAAAAGGAAACTAACAACCCATCAAATGTTTCCGCTAGTTGATCTTACGGGTCAGCCAAGTTAATAGGATCAAAGCTTTGCACCATATCAATCTCCAACGACGGTAGTTCCCTACTTGAGCTTCCTCTGTTAGATACATTTCCCTACAAAGTTTCAACATTTGTGAGATTTCTTTCTTCGTTAGTTACCAAGCAAAATTGTGTTTTTTGAATACAAATTTTATTCACTTACATGCTTTTCTTTGGCAATGGTTCCTCGCATCTTTGTTCTTTGTGTCCAACGGATTGGCACCTTGAACACCTTACCGGGGTTAGTTCCTCTCCTTGAGATCTTATACGATATTTGTTTTTGGGTCTTCCAGATTGACGCACTACCAGTATTGGTGGCTTCACAACTTGCAAGCCATCAGGAAGTTCCCAACTTGACATTTCTCCTACAGGATAAACCAATCCTTGGTACGTACCTTCCAGTGTTGTTTTCTTGAACCAATCAAAAGCCAAATTATTACAATCAGACAATCTAAGAAGTCTAGTTACCGCTATCGCATGACCACATGGTATCTTGGAAAGTTGCCATTTACGACAAGTACATGAATTACTAACTAGATCGACGGTATGTTGTTTTCGATGATCATCTACCATGTAGTTTAAACTGTTCAATCCCATACACAACCAGTTAATGCTCTTCAACATTCTCGTCCCTAACTTTTAAGGCACCAATCACTAAGTTCTCCTCGGGTGCATCCGAAATAATTTTTAAAGATAAAATAACATAATGTTGTCTTCATCTTATATTGACTAATAAGGAAAAAGAAAACATTTTTAAAAGTACATTACGTTGATATTTGTGTCGACGGTCACAAAACCACCGTTGTAAAAGCTTTCTGTACCACTCCATAAGCATTGTTATTGGTACTTTTCTCACATCCCTTGTTAATGCATTTATTGACTCTGCACTGTTTGAAGTCATGTAGTTGTACCGATTACCAGAGCAATGTGCCCTAGACCATTTATCAAACCCAGCTTGAAGAAGTTTGTTGTAAGCCGTACCATTTCTATATACCCTAATATCCGAAATCGCTCTATCAAATTCTTCCGGTGTAAGCTTTGCATGTTTTCCAATATTTTGCCTTTAACTTTTACTACCGTTCAAGCTAGCTTCATCATCAAATGTCTACAACAAGAACCATGAAATGAATTTGGGAAGACCGTGTTACACGCTTGTCCAATAGAATAATGTCTATCCGATATAATAGCCAAACCTGGTCGTTCCCCTATGCATTCTTTCAATTTGGACAAGAACCATGTCCATGCCTCCCCAGTCTCACCTTGACAAACACCGGTAGCAATAGGTATAATTTGATTGTTACCATCCATTCCAACGACAAGCAAATTTGTCCCAAGGTACTTCCCTTTGAGATGTGCTGCATCAATTATAAGCAACGGTCGCATATACCGTAAGAAACTCCGAATCTGTTTTATGTAGAAATTATTAGTGACACAACGTATAATATATTAGAAAAATAAATACAAAACATAAAAGGAAAAAAATGTAAAAAATAAATACAAATGCATACCGCAACACCAAATGCTATAAAACATATTTTAAAGTGTCCTTCATCATCGGTATCAATATGTGTTACCGTACCCTCGTTCTTCATCTTTAAATTATGACAATAAAATGGCAACTGCTCAAACGAGTCGATAGGGCAACCATTTACCAATTCCAAAGCTCGGTTTCTTCCACCCCATGCTTTCTTATAAGAAATGTCAATTTTATACTCTTGACTAATATCTTCCATTATGTCCTTTGGGGTATAAATTCGACTGCTATCTTTCATTTTGGGTTCGAGTAAATGTCCCAAAAGTTTTTTTGTAGCATTACGGTGATTAGGGTGAATTTGTGTTCTTGAACAAGTGTGAACATCGTATACTCTTCCTAACCTCCATTTTACACCTGATTTGTTCATACCAGACAGTATCTTCCATTTGCACCCATCTTGCACACAAATTACATCGTACCTAGACTTATTTGTTTTCCTAGCCTTAAATTCAAATCCATCTTTGATAGCTTTTTTCGCAATTGCAAACATGCATAATTCTTTACTATCAAATTCATCACCCTCTTTGAGGATTATAGAGCTGTTGTTGTATTTCAATGTATTCGGTATCTTAGTTTCAAGACTTGGTGGATCGGGTGGAGGAGGCATATTTTGAAATTATTTGTTGTTTGCCATTTAAGCATAATTTGATCATTTTTTTGCTGGTTTATATACATATTGGCACATTCATTGTTAGATTGGTTGAAATTGTCAAAAGGTTCGTTTTGTGGTATTTCCGAATGATTATCCACACTTTGGGGATCAAAATCATTACGAAATAAGGGATCATTAACATCAAAATCATTAGAAAAAGATGGATTTACCTTTGAACTGTTGACAATCATTTTGATTAAAAGTTTAGGCAATGCAGCGTTTGGTTTACAAACTTCGTTAACAAAAAATTCAACATCATCGTCATCACCTATGCGGACCGGACCGTGTGGCATTTTGTATGAAAAACCTAACTCGCATCCTTTGCTAATCTTCAACTTTTTCTTCACAAATGAAACTAACCCAAAGATATCTAATATCTCTTTTAGCGAAACACCATAACTATTGCCATCTTCAAAGACAAGAAACACACGAAATTTTCCATATGAATGTTATGGACGTGTGAGAATCGGTTCAATAATTTTCCGTTCTAATATATATCTATTGAAAAATTTGGTAAAAGTTGAGCGGTTGAGTCGAGCAGTTGAGCGGTTGATCGCTTGAGCGATTGATCGATTGAGCGATCGATCTTTAATTCCACATTTATATTAACGATGGTTGGGAGATGGGGATATTTAATGCAACAAGCGCTCAACCGCTCAATCGCTTCAACTCAACCGCTCAGCTGGTAGTTGGGGAGATGGATATTTAATACCACATTAAATTTTTCAGCTACCTCACTAACTGGTAGTTGGGGTCATTTAATGCAACACATTAAATATCCATCTCCCCAACTACCAGTTGAGCAGTTGAGCAGTTGAGCATGGGACACGTGTCGAAATATGACTTGGGTTGACTGCTTAACCGGTGGTTGGGGAGATGGGGATATTTAATGTAACAACTGCTCAACCGCTCAACTGCTCAACTCAACTGCTCAACTGGTAGTTGGGGAGATGCATATTTAATGCCACATTTAATATAACCAGCAACCACATTAAATTTTTCAGCTACCTCACCACATTTACATTACATTAAATATATCCATCTCCCCAACCACCGGTTGAGCAGTTGAGCAGTTGAGCAGTTGAGCACGTTTATATTGAATCTCAAAGAAGTGTATCCCAAAGAAATTCGCATGGATCGATATATGTGTCGATGTGGAGCTGGAAACATAGTGTTACGAAAATCATACAAGGAGCATAGTTATGGTCAACTTTGGTATTCATGTCCTCTTTCAAAGGTTAGATATCTTATGTTTCCCGTATAGTTAAAATGTTATTTCATAACCATCTCTTATTTTGCATAACCTAACGACCAAAGAAAAAAGAATACGGTGTAGATTTTTATGTGGAAGGAAGAATTTGATAACAATCCGGTTATAATCCTTCACAATGACAAATTTTAATTCTCCGGACCTTCAACTCGGGACCTTCAACTCAAAGAGCTTGTACATCCGAACTAATGAATGTTGGGTGCCCGGTCAAAGATTTGCAAATAAGCATGCTAGAGACAAGAATAAAGATGTTAGAGACCAAACTCGAATTGGCAACGAATCCAGAAAACCACGCATGTATGTCGGTGCATTGCTAAATGAGTCATTAGATTCGGTAGGAAATCTTAGTGTGGGGTAGTAACAAACCTATGTTTAATGTGTTGACTTATGTTCTACGTTAGTCAAATTGGAATCAAATCGTCCCATCTAGTTATTTTATATCTTATATTGTTGAATACCACATCACATTTAACCAAGTCGATTAAATTATTGAATTAATAGAAAAATTACATGGATAAACATGTAGAAAATTACATTAATTAAAATTGATTACACTTCCACTACTTTCAACTCCACTTTCATTGTTAGCAACACTATCCTTGGAGAAAACCTTAACAACATTTTTAAAGTAATATTAAGATAGTGATTTCCATTGTTTCGGAGAAAACACGAAACATTACGAAGGATCAAAACGGCTCCGACGAGAAGCGACTTTTCATACCTCTCGTCATTAACCACTTTGTGATGTATTGAACCGATATAAAACACGAAACATCTTTCAACGACATCGTGAGATCACCCAAGACGTTTGGGGTACAAGACTTAATTATAGCAACAACGATGTCAAGTTTCCCTTTCTTGGTAAATTTTTCGATATCGTGAAACAACCAATCATGATACCGCCATCGGGTTTGATATACTCAACCGCACTAACCCATGGCCCACTATTAAAATCGAATCCTCTCCCACATCATACACTACTTGTCTAATGTACTCGTGTCGCCATTATACCATCATCCACACCCACATCATTCGCCGGTTGAACAATACCGCAGGATTATTTTGAGATGTAGTGTTTCCATATGAAAATGGTAGTTGGGAGGTGGTCGACATCGGAGATCGAGTCATCTATATCAAGTAATTCTTCCCAATTTGGGGTGAATTCATTTTGTTGTTTACTTTCTAAAACACTAGAAGGTATATAATTGTTTGTGTGGAAATTTCATATGTTGTTAACTTATATTTATATCGACAATCACACAAGAAACATTAAATGCACCATCTCCCCAACCACCAGTCAATTTATATCTTATATTGTTGAATACCACATCACATTTAACCAAGTAGATTAAACGACCATACACTAGCAACATAAGTTAAATATATAAATATATACATATTAATGTTTGCATAACCTGTCTACATTAAACGACCATAGTCTAGCATATTAATGTTTACATAACATGTTCAAAATAAGCCATTCGTAAATGGCAACCGACCATCTGAGAGCATACCAATAGCGAAGTTATATTGTTTACATAAGTTAGATTGTTTACGAACTTAAATGTCAAATGTCACTCGTGAATCGGAATCTTGTATTTCCGAAATATTCACCAAATACTCACGGTAAGCCAAAGCGGCTTGGACGAGATTCTTCACCTTCAATGATAGCTTATGAGACAACCTTTGCACAAAAGTATCTGACCCAAACACCACAATCCCCATAAAGACCACCTTGTTTAGGGACATCAGATGCATACTGAAAGGAAACACGATACTTATTGGCATCGATTTTCTTCTTTTTCATCACCTCACTCTCAACAAGATATGTGGGTAGTTGACGAGTAAAGACTTCCCTCAAAGTTAGCCACCACCTACGTGTTTCAACTTTCGGGCTCCCAAGGCTATCATATAAAGTTATAACACCTGTTTTGATAGATAGTTCGCCCAGGCACCAGTGTGTTTCAGGTTCATTGATGGGAAAGAACACCTAAAATGTAAATAGTTGCATCGATTCATTGGAAAGCAAAATGATTATATAATGTTTACAATTACAAAAGTGATCATATGAATTGGAAGTTTTACGGTCAAAAGTAAGGCTCGGATCTCAAAAGTAAAATCACACCAACTTGAACACTTGCTTTGACTCACTCTAGAAGACTAGAAATAATAAGAAGAAAAATTACCAAAGGGACTTTTTCTAAGCATGGTCCGTTTTTATACATTAAGTATAAGCGGTACAAAACCCGCCATGGCGCAACCACATGCCCTAAGACGTGGCTACCTCGCCAAGATACGGTGTCATTGAATTATAGTCCGATAAACCATTTGCGAAAAAGGTTCATCATCACCTTTCTAAAACTAAAAGCTGTTTGATGGGTTCGAAAAAGTAAGGCCCCAATTACAAATGTCAATTTTATATCGACCAACCGCTAAAAGTAAGGCTCAAATCTTAAAATGTATTATCGGTACAAAACACCGCCATGGCGCAACCACATGCCCTAAGATCGTGGCTACCCGCCAAGATCTGGTGTCATTGAATTATAGTCCGATAAACCATTTGCGAAAAAGGTTCATCATCGCCTACGCATAAATATGAAGGTGTCATTCAATTATAGTCCGACAACGCTCAACCGCTCAACCGCTCAAACTACATTCATATTACCAAGTGTGTGCCATTTTAAGACTCTTTTCTCATCTCTTGATTCATCGAAAAGGCCGTAAAAGCTGTTTCATGGGTTCGAAAAAGTAAGGCCCCAATTACAAATGTCAATTTTATATCGACCGATTGCTAAAAGTAAGGCTCAAATCTTAAAATGTATTATCGGTACAAAACACCGCCATGGTGCAACCACATGCCCTAAGGCGTGGCTACCCGCCAAGATACGGGTGTCATTGAATTATAGTCCGATAAACCATTTGCGAAAAGGTTCATCATCGCCTTTCTAAAACTAACAACCCATCAAATGTTTCCGCTAGTTGATCTTACGGGTCACCAAGTTAATACTTGTATCCGGGTTTCGAGTTGGATCGATTATTCTATCATGACAAACAGAATGAAGGATGAAAGATGGATGAACAACACCATATCAAGTTTATGTTGATACTCGAAAGTGGTGTCATTCATCCATCTCTCATCATCCATCCATCTTTGATACTTGTAGCTTTGTTATGAGTTTGATCATTTTACTAAGGTGTGGTTTGTGTGGCAACTAAGGTGGGTTTGATCATTTATATGGGGTAGGAGAAAGTATTAAAGGCATAACCACGCATATTATATCAACCGATTGCTAAAAGTAAGGCTCAAATCTTAAAATGTATTATCGGTACAAAACACCGCCATGGTCGCAACCACATGCCCTAAGGCGTGGCTACCCGCCAAGATACGGGTGTCATTGAATTATAGTCCGATAAACCATTTGCGAAAAGGTTCATCATCGCCTTTCTAAAACAAAAGCTGTTTGATGGGTTCGAAAAAGTCAATTTTATATCGGTATTGCTAAAAGTAAGGCTCAAATCTTAAAATGTATTATCGGTACAAAACACCCGCCATGGCTGCAACCACATGCCCTAAGACGTGGCTACCCACCAAGATACGGGTGTCATTGAATTATAGTCCGATAAACCATTTGCGAAAAAGGTTCATCATCGCCTTACGCATAAATATGAATGTGTCATTGAAGAAAATTACCAAAGGGACTTTTTCTAAGCATGGTCCGTTTTTAGACTATTTTCTAGCCACTTTCCCAAAAGAGCCACGCTCAATGTTCAAATAGTACACTAAGTGTCAAATCAAATCTTAAAGAAATCTCTTGTTTTGTTTTCTAGCATAATGTCAACGCTCAACTGCGGCGCTCAAGCGACGGTGCTCAATGACCCTCATTATTTCACCTAGGAAATTGAAAAAGGTGGGAAAATACAATATGTTATTGCATGTTTTGGTTCCAGTTCCACAAAAGGCCACGATCAATAATACAATGAAATTCTCAAAGAAAGATGGGAAACAAAAGAGGATATTGCGAAAAGTAATCTGCACCAAATTACTTGCCACAAGATTCTCTTGATGTCCCATCTTTCTTTGGTGAAATGCACTCTCACCGATCGGGGCCTTTTGTGGGACCAATCTAGCAACATGCATAAAACAAGAGAAACTTACCAAAAGAGGCTCGGATCTAGAAATGTATGAGCGGTACAAAACACACGCCATGGTCGCGACCGCATTCCACGAGTGTGGCTACCCACCAAGATCTGGTTATGAAATTGTAGTCAAAAGATTTCCCAAATCCATGAACCAAAAAACACGCACACAACACACCCATGGTTGAACCAAAACAAGGCTCGGATCAAGAAAACAACATCGAGGATGTAACCACCCATGGTCGCAAAAATAATGATATTAAATTGCCACGCCAAGATATGGTACATCGCATCATTTGATTCATCGTCATCACGACCTCTTAATTCTCGCATCAACATTTCCGATAAAAAGCAAACCAAAAGATTCCCAAAATCCAAGTGATATGACACACTTGTTTTCTTTTTTTTTCTTTTGCAACTTTAACCATTGAATATCATCAAAAAACACACCAAACAACAAGGCTCGGATCGACAAAACAACATCGGATGTAACCACCCATGGTCGCAAAAATAATGATATTAAATTGCCACGCCAAGATATGGTACATCGCATCATTTGATTCATCGTCATCACACCTCTTAATTCTCGCATCACCGTTTCCGGTAAAAAGCAAACCAAAAGATTCCCAAAATCCAAGTGATATGACACACTTTTTTTTTTTTTTTCTTTTGCAACTTTAACCATTGAATATCATCAAAAAAACACACCAAACAACAAGGCTCGGATCAAGAAAACAACATCGGGATGTAACCACCCATGGTCGCAAAAATAATGATATTAAATTGCCACGCCAAGATATGGTACATCGCATCATTTGATTCATCGTCATCACGACCTCTTAATTCTCGCATCATTGTTTCGGTAAAAAGCAAACCAAAAGATTCCCAAAATCCAAGTGATATGACACACTTGTTTTTCTTTTTTTTTCTTTTGCAACTTTAACCATTGAATATCATCAAAAAAACACCAAACAACAAGGCTCGGATCGAGAAAACAACATCGGGATGTAACCACCCATGGTCGCAAAAATAATGATATTAAATTGCCACGCCAAGATATGGTACATCGCATCATTTGATTCATCGTCATCACACCTCTTAATTCTCGCATCACTTGTTTCCGGTAAAAAGCAAACCAAAAGATTCCCAAAATCCAAGTGATATGACACACTTGTTTTCTTTTTTTTCTTTTGCAACTTTAACCATTGAATATCATCAAAAAAAACACAAACAACAAGGCTCGGATCAAGAAAACAACATCGGGATGTAACCACCCATGGTGCAAAAATAATGATATTAAATTGCCACGCCAAGATATGGTACATCGCATCATTTGATTCATCGTCATCACGACCTCTTAATTCTCGCATCATCATTGCCGGTCAAAATGTTTATTTTGTTTTTGCTCTATTTGAAATGATACAAGATTTGACAATAATATATAGAGTATATATCGGTATTGTTGATCGGGAATATTTGCATGTGATTTCGGATATTCAAGCTGTCGGTTTGACAATAAGAGTGGAATCAATCGTCATTCAAAACCAAACAGAGATTGAGATATTCACCGCTGGTTTCAGAATCAAGCGTCATTCAAAACCAAACAAGATTGAGTGTGGTTTTCCTATTTAATAGTGGACACACTTAATTCACCATTAACCCTACTTCACTTTATTCTAAATATGTCAAAGCGTAAAATAAAAAAGTTACATTCAAGGCGATCTCGATGATATGGAATGGTCAATCAAGGCACTAGAGAGGTCATATTTCACGAGATTGAAGAGATATGGCCCAAATCTTGAACCAAGGGACCGATTACCGGCTAAAATTCTAGAAGAGCTAAGACAACAAGTTTACATGGATCAACAAGTACAAGGTGGTAAACCACGTGGTACTACTAACATCAAGGTACCACATTGCGAGAAAGTCAATTCGACCTATAAAGATGTACCATGTTTTCCAACAAGGATCGACTATACGGGGCCATAGTTGTCTAGGATCTTTTCATCTACGGGACGTAAATCTGCTTGCCATTTATGTTCTTGAAATCTTTTGTACATTAATTGTTAAATACCGATGCTTATTTAGAAGTAAATCATTTGCCATTTATGTTCTCACACGTCTTTTTTTAAAGTAATAAAAGTAAATCATTTATTATACACTAACGCAATGTAACACTCGGAGATTTGATGCGACACTTGGTGTACAATTAGTACAGACCGGAAATGCCACATGTAGTAATATGTATGGGGTCGAGCGGTTGAGCGGTTGAGCGTGGCTCTTTTGGGAAAGAGCCTAGAAAAAAGTCTAAAAAGCGGACCATGCTTAGAAAAAGTCCCTTTTGGTAATTTTCTCCGATAGGAGAAAATTAATGACCTACACACCCGCCATGGTCGCAACCACATGCCCTAAGGTGTGGCTACCCATGATCTGGGTGTCATTGGAAAGTAAGGCTCGGATCTTAAAATGTATTATCGGTACAAAACACCCACCATGGTGCAACCACATGCCCTAAGGCGTGGCTACCCGCCAAGTTCTGGTGTCATTGAATTATAGTCCGACAAACCATTTGCGAAAACTTTCATCATCGCCTCACTAACTAAATTATCGCTACTCTTAAGGCGAAATAATATATATCATAATATGTGATAATTAAAGAAAGAGACACCTTATTGACGCCTTCACGAAACCACGGGATGCCGTTCGTCACTCCGTCTGCATAATAGGCGGCATTTGCTCCTCAAGGATCATTATCGCCCAAAATGGGCTAACCATGACCCAATCGGCATCATCGGTCGAAAATGCATCATTAAATCCACAAACAATCCAACATGATGTGATTTAAAATTGAAACACATCATCTATTAAGTACGAACCACCCGCAATAAAGCTTTGAACTCGTACCACATCTAATAAATCGTACCACATCACTTAGCCAACCTCTGTGTCCTCGTCTCGCCTTAATAATCCTAGCCAAAACTTGGTTTGCGATCGTCCCTCCGCCGCCCATGGGAACATAAACAACTCCTTGTTCTTATTCTTTTTGTTTATCCAAAACAATTTTATTTCGGATGCACAAAGGTCCGAACATTGTCCCTAGACCAATCGACATAGATTACGCATTTGGGCAATGGAAATAAGGAATATAATAAAATTATAGAAGCTATATCATTGTTATTAACATTATCAAAAAATGTTATCACTAAAATACCTCTTTGAATGGTTTGAGTTTGATTTCTTTCCTATCCGGTCCAATGACGGTGAAATCTGAGTTTCGAATGTCGCCTTAGAGACCTTCTTGGTGTGGTCGAAGGTTGCTGCGTATATGGGATTGAAGGAGCTTGCCTGCCTCCTCTCCCGTTCAAAAGGAACAGCGTCAGCTTTTACCTTCTTTTCATCACGATCAAACGCCTCAACATACTTCACATCAGCGGAGTGCTAATTCCGGGGCTACTGAGACGGACTCTTGCGTCTCTTGAACATGTTGGTCCTCGTCAAAAGAAGAACATCTGAAAAGCAGTTTATCTTGATCGATCTTGGTTAAATTTTTATTAGATTTACATCTACAACGAATATTTACGGATTAAAAGGAGAGTCGATATTTGTGCCTCGGTCATCACGACATTCTCATCACGAAGAGCGAGGATGCGTGAGTTTTGTGCCTCACTCGTCGCACCCTTCATTTGCACATCTTCATCAACTTTACACTATTCTCAACACGAAAACAAAAAAAATGTGTGTCAATATCATGTCCGAGTGAATGGTCGGTTCGTTTTTTATTATATTATAATGTTACAGTATACTCACCATGCGTGCGAGGAGGCGTAAGCTTTTGTCGTCGATCATAACGGCCTTCATTTCCACATCTTCATCAACTTTAAGAACATTATCATCACGAAAAGAAGTTTACTTTGTGTTAATGTCATGTTCGTTTTTTAAATGTAAGATATCATACTTAAAATGTTCAAACTATATTTACCTTGCATAAAGGAGAATGTAAGTTTTGTCCTCACTCATCGATCAACATGTTCAACATGTTCAACTTCACAATGAGTCTCAACCTATAAAATACATAAATATTTTTGAATGTGCGTGTTATCAGTTAAAGGTGAATCTATCATTAAATAAAGCGAGACAACACATACTTACGGATCAAGAGTGAATCCATCTGTTGGGGCTCGTTCATTTCTTGCTTGTTTGGCACATCTTCATCAACGTCACAAAGATTCCCATCCTAATCAAATGCACGTGTAAATATCTCGAAATTTTGGGTATGTATTAACTCATAAGATTCATATGTAATTCCTATCATACATTACGAACATCTGTATGATCTTGCGGTGAGTCAAAAAGTCATTTATTACTTCTTGCACTTGTTGTGAAGATAAATCGTTCTTAGAACTAAATATATCATCTTGCACATTCAGTTTGCATTAACATTAACATCCTTCACAACATCATCTACATCCATATCACCGTCATTTTGACCACCCGTCGAAAAATAAATATATACTTATGTTACGTGCTTGGTCAACTAATTGATGTGTACGAATCTTGAAAAAAGCGTTGTTATAACAAACCTTTGAATCATCATCTACATCCATACTACCATCATTTTGAGTACCGCTCTGAAAAAATTAAAAGTACCGAATACATTTGTTAATTAGGATCGGAGATTTATTCTTGTCTACATAAATAATATGGTTTTATTATACATAACAAGTACAGGAAAAACTTAGAAACTAAAATACAACCTACTAGATAAAACATACAAACTATAACATACAAACAACTTAATAAACGAACAATCTGGATGCGTGGCGGTAAGTAGCGATTCGTTGAAAGGACTCATGAAGAAGGACCACGGGTCTCCTTCAACACGAAGATTAATTAATCCTTGTGACCGAACTTGGAAGACTTCAAGAGTGTGATCCATTTGGTAAGGTGATCGATTCAAAAGCGGATCCCGAACTTGTAAATCCAATTAATTTTAGTAAGTGAGGAGTGAAAATGTTAAATAGTGTTTTAAAGGATTTTATATTGTTACCATCCAACAATATCTCCCATATACTGAGCCGTGTGCCATGATCTCAATCATGTTGCAAAAATGACAAGAGAGTCTCTTAGTTTTGAAATATAGAAAGGTCTTGCAATCCGATTAAGTAAGTTGTAAGGTATATCTAATACCGAAAAGTGTGGTTAACCAAATCAAAAGAGACGATCATATAAGATTTTTCGAGATGAGCCTAAAGTCCGTTGAGAAGCCACCCATAAATAAAACTACCTAATCTGACTGACTTGACCGTTTAAGTCGGAATGAAAGACAATGCATATGTTGACTTTCTAACTTCTTCCAGTAGCTTGGAGCTCAATGTAAACACGAAACATTCCATGGTCCGTGTCCATCAAGCGGATATGAAATCCTTAAAATGGTAGGGTCAAAACCGATGGATTAACACCAAAACCGATAACTACTTTCTCGATTGATTGACTTAACAAACAAGGAGAACTATAGCAATGATTTTCTTATTGACGGGTTCCAAAGAACGACCATCTTATAAGAATCGGAAAAACACCACAAACCATGAGAGGTGCCAATGGGCAAAAGATTCAAAACATGAGACTTGTATTAGAGATGACGTTAGGAAAACTTGGAAAAACATACGTCGTTGGAACAAATTGACATTATCATCAACAAAAGCTAAAAGCGTGACTCAACAAATCCTTGCGATAGTGAATAAAGGAAACTACAAGGCAAAGGCGTGCGAACACGAAACCAACAAGGAATTTGGGTGTCGATGAGCGACTTCCATGTCTTTGAAACAGTTCTAAATCGAAGTAAAGCATGTACGGAAGTTTAGAAATGATTTCGGTTTAATTTCAAAGGAATGTTGTCGGACATTTTTTGAAAAAGTGGAAAATAAAGACTGTGAATGTGTAGCATTATGAATGTGTAGAAGTGTAGAAGCCTTATTTATAGAGTAAGTAGTTTAGGTGAAGTTAATGAACTAATATTGTAGGTGAAGTTATTAAATACAATGCACTAGTGTCATAAATGAACTACTAGTGTAGGTGAGAGAACTATTAGTGTAGGTGAAGTTAATGAACTACTAGTTTAGGTGAAGTTTTATTAACTTTTACAAAACTAAAATTTATAATTTGCAATTTAATTTTATCAACAGATTTTAACAACATAAACTATAGTAGTTTACGTGAAGTTTTAAAATGCATATCCAAAACACCATCATACCACATAAAACACGTATGAATAAGTAATACATCAATAGAGTCGGCATAGAAGCAAAACAAAATATAGATAAAGATTAAAACAATTGCAAGAAATATAACCTTTTCGCAGACATGCGTTCGAGATCGTTTTCCCCATTCTTCTCACTAACCCCATCAAGCTTCAAATTCGTATGGATAAATTTACAAGTTCATCAATTTGCCGTTGCATATTAGCCATCGATCTAAAAGCATTGCACTAGGTGGCAATTCTCCATCCATACCGAATCGGTCTATCCCAATCGGGCCTCAAATGCTTGACAAATTTATGTAATTGATTAATTTGTTGTTGCATTTAGCCATCCGAGAAACAATCTGTTGTTGTAGATGGCATCAAATCCCCATATCCGGCATGCCTTCTTGCGCCTTCCTAATGACCGGTGATGTATCGCATTTGAGGTGAACACCTTCTCCGTGGTCTCAACTTCTCCGGTCGCGGGATATATTATTTTGGTGTGTGCGCGTTATACTTCTTGAAAAACTCTAAACTAGATGTCCACCAAAGTTCTTTCATCTCGATCATTGCATATAAAAATTATTATACACTAACGCAAATACCTTAAAAATCATAAACAATTTTTCCAAAAGAGTAGAGTATAACACAGCGGCAAAAGGCGAACCATTTACGCATTACGAAAAAGAAGATCATAATCCGTCTTTTCAAACACAGTGTGCATCCTCCCATGCAACACCCAGGGATCACATTATCTTCTTTAACCCACCAATTGTTAGAATTACGGCGGGTTTCCAAAAGCCAAATCTGAAGGAATTATTATTACTATTAGCATAAAAATTACTACAATCTTGATTTAAATTCTTAGTATTTAAACAATAGTTACGCACCTTCAAAGCGAACACAAATCCATTCAATGTATAAGTTGCAATGTAACCATCGCCCTTAGTAGCCTTTTCAGTCAAATGTCTATCTCTAACCTTTGAGATAGCATTACAAATCTTATTGTGAAACTCAACCCAAATGTACTCGCCCCATGGAAATGCATTCCATGCATAAATGTCATCTACTAAAACCAATATCTCAGGGGACACCACATTTCTTTCCTGTTTTCCGATAAAAACATTCTCTAACATCAGAACCAGACAAAGGCGAACAGCATCATCATCTGAAAGTTCATTAAACTCAACTTGATCAGTAAGAACCCTAACTAGTTGTTCAGCTTTTATATTGTTCATTCTCTCGTTACGCCTCTCTCTAAGAAAACTTAGCATCGTTTACAAATCCAGATTCCGTTTTTAAAATGCTCTAAAGAAACATCACCAAAGCGAAGACCTAATACTAGACACATATCTTCACGACCAAACTCTAAGTTGTGTCCCCGATATCAAAATACAATGGAGTGTTTATATCGGGGTTTTCAACAAAGCGTTGATGTTGGAGCAAATAATGAAGCAAATGGTTATCAAGCTCGTATGTTTTATGTCTAACCATTTCCAGCGTGGTTTTAAAAAGTTCAAGACGATCGGGCTTGAAACTCGACTTTGTCTTATAGTTTTGATATAGTGCAACTTTGATCTAGCACGAGCTTCATGAGAATACACCTATACACAAAATATAAAATAAACATTAGATGCATACACATATTAGCATATGTTATAAACTTATGCGGTGTCCAATATATTAATAACCTAAACATCTCACGTATGCAGGTGTCCAATTTTCGGATAATCAATATATTTCATATATGTTAAGCACAAAAGCGAGGGTTATTGTGCACAAATAAACATACCCTAACATGTATACTAACGTAGTCGGTTTCTAACAATAATAGTAACAACAACCACACTAAACATCAAATAACCCTAAAATTTTTAAAACCCTAAAACAAATATATAATCAAAGTTCTTGTACAAATCGAAATAAATCGATTAAAAATCAAAGGGTATAAAAGCAGATGTATGTGTTCTTGTGAAAATCGCACTTTTACTTACTTGTCTAGAAGCCATTATCATATAATCGAGTCGAACATCAACGGATCTCGTCGAAATGATCTAAACAACAAAGCGGTAGTGTGATAAGCGTTTGGGAGTTGTGTGATCATTTGAAATGATCTAAACAACAACACGGATCCATGCAATCGTTAGTGTGTGTTTGTGTGTGTTCAGTGTGTGTTTTTTTTTGAAGATATTGAATGATTAAAATTGTAAAAGAAAAATAAAAAAGAAAAGGATAATAGTCATTGGATTTGGGAAATCTTTTGGGTTACTTTTTCAATTTCCTAGGTGAAATAATGAGGGTCGATTGAGCACCGTCGGTTGAGCGCCGCAGTTGACGTTGACATTATGCTAGAAAACAAAACAAGAGATTTCTTTAAGATTTGATTTGACACTTAGTGTACTTTTGAACAAGACCGAATTTGCCACGTGTCGAAAAAGGAATGGGGTTGAGCGGTTGAGCGGTTGAGCGTGGCTCTTTTGGGAAAATGGCTGAAAAAGTCTAAAAAGCGGACCATGCTTAGAAAAAGTCCCTTTTGGTAATTTTCTCTTAATTGAACTGGTATATAGCTCAACCGAACAATTTGATTGAATTTTGCTTACTCAGCAGAATTATATTTGAGCATATATATAACTATATTGCATCACACTACTAAATTGCAACTACAAAAGACCAAAAATAATTTAACGGACTTGTATAATTTTGTGGCACTTAATGGTCCTCTACCATTATAAATAAGTACTCCCTCCGATCCGTATTAATTGTCCACTTTGATTTTTCTAGGTCTTTCATTTCGACTTTAGTTATTTTTAATTGTATTATATAATACTTGATGCAAAATATATGAATAGATTGAGTTTTAAATGTATTTTTCATTGGTATAATTTTTATTAAATATTATATAACACAAAAAAAAATCATATAAGATCAAAGTTGAGAAACAAATATTTAAAAAGTCAAAACAGGACATTTAATATGGGACGGAGGTAGTATTATAGGGCAATCAATACCCTGCCGTTTTGCAGCCTTTTTGTTTCTAATCCCCCTTGAAATAAGCCCAAACATGCAAAAAAAAAAAAAAAAAAAAAAAAACCCCTCAACTATTCAACCGCTTGGGAAAAGTGCCCCGAACTCTTTACCATTTACGAAAGAACCCTTCAACTATCCAACCATTTGCGAGAAGTACCCTGAACTTGTTATCATTTACGATTCTTTTATATAACAAACTTATTTATCAAATATCTAGCAACTATATAGCCGTAACTTACTAAATAACTTTAAAAACTATTTTAATTTCTTTTTTAAACCACGTACGCTAAAACATACAATTCTATGAACGTTTGAGTTATAGATAAATAATGTCTTTTTATATAACATACTTTATTTACCAAATATCAAAAGAATATACCTCCAAAAGGCCTCCAAGTATTATAGGCGACGAAATTTCAATATTGATATATATTTTACATACGTATGAACTTATAAAAAAAATGTTGAAGTTTAGTATTTATTTAAAAAAAATTTGCGACACAGTACAATCAGCTAAATCATCAACAAAAAAAAAATCTAATATTGATATACTTCTAGTTAACAACCAAAAAAGCCTCAATGAACAATAAAGGAAAACCCATACAACATACAAAGGCTTAAAACATAAAAAATTTCCTATATCAGTTTTTCGCAACAACACAGATGAAAAAATGACACGCATGCTCTCGCAGAAACGCGTTGGAACACTCCAACTCGTTTCATATAAGGTTTTTCCTTTTTTTCTAATCAAATTTCTAATGTAGTTTTCAGGAAAAAGAATAAAGCTTTAACTATGATGACCAAGAAAACATCAATTGAGATGACTCCTCCCACTGTTGGGCCGGCTCTTGATTGGTCTTGGAAAAGACGCTTTAGAGTTTATATCTGGAGAAAAAAATGAATTCATTGTATGTGTGTCAAAAATAGATTGTCTTGATCTTTGGTGTTATTCTTGATGTTGGTCTTTGGTCTTTGTTGTTTAAAGGATTATAAAGAGATTATTTTATAAAATTTCATGAAGTAACGTTTATTTTCGAGAGATTATGGAAGATTATTATTTTATAATCTCTTATAAAACTTTGTCTGTAAAACAAAGATTATTTTTAAGTAGCGTATTTTTTGAAAAATAAGCATAATCTCTCCATAATCTTGTGTCACAAACATGGCCAAATTGATCAATCTCTTAGCAAATCTATAGTTAGCAGATGATCAAGAATCTTGATTCAAGATTTCATGACAACGGCACTGAAACCAAAGCTCGTGTGTTTCTTTGTGGGAGCTTTTGGACGCCTCAATCTCAAACATTCTCGATATGATCCTTTTAGCCGAGCGTGTCTCTATAACACCACTATTTTTAAATCTAAAGATACAGTAATCTTTAGGCTCAAACGATCTCAAGAATGTAACAATATCAAGCTCGCATCATTTAAGTAATCTAACACTCTATTCTCTATTTTGTAATTGCTCATATAGCTTGTTGTGAGGTGGTTTTATTAATAGGGCGATTACATACATCACACTCAAACTTGATAATTACATATTTAAAGCGTGCTTTAATAGCGTTATGCATCATGCATTAAAAGCATGTATTTTGGGAAATATATATTTTCAAGACTAAATTAGTATATATGAAATTCCTTATTAATATAGTCTCCTTTTAAAGTGTTTTCATTCGGTACAATTAAATTTACTCATGATTGATGAAACATCTACTCCTACTTTACATATGGGATTGATCACCGGCTTTTTTATAAAATTTATTTACAAAGATTCCAACCTCCAAATTTGTATAAGTTCTAGAAAATGACTCGTTTCAAATACAAAATTGTTGAACTTTTATAAAACCGACACGTACAATATAAAGTTTTTTTTTTTTTTTTTTTTTTTTTTTCTTGAATGAAAAGAAATTTATACATTCTATAAGGTTGGTGAATGTACATTCACTAAAATGCCCTTGTAAAATGACAGGCGACATGAATATCCACTATCAAACACAAAAATCTATGGTTTGTTTATTTTGGGTGTGAACCCTTATTAGATGATGACCCATTTGGTAATATCAAAATATTCAAATAACGTGAATCTAGACATTGTGTTTTGATTTAAATAGTAAAGCACCGTCATAATATAAGAAGGAACCCCACAAAATCTATTGTAGTAAACTAGAAGAATGCACATGCGATCTGTGTGGTCTTAGATATTATTATGTGATGACAAATGTTTTGAGGTGGTGATGTGATGAGATAGTGGTGGCAGTGCCGTCGATAAGTATAGTAATATGTGTTTTCTTACCCGTTTAGTGAATTCGTTTCACAACACTTGAATGTATATGTGTTAGTTGTAAGTGTTTGTTTGGGTTCTCTGTAACTTTCACGCCGACATCATTATTCCGCATATAAAATACCCCATGATCTCTTACAGCGTCAAACACTCCCACAAAAGTATATGATTTTGAATCAAGATTATATTGATTGGAATAAATGAAATAAAGGTTAAAGGTGTAAAATTTGAATTAAAATAAAATAAACCCACTAAAAATATAAAAACTAAAACTCATAAAAATATATTAAAATGGATGTTGAATTAAAGAAGCGTAAAATTTTAGAAAATATGGTGAAATTAGATTATAATATAAATAAGTAAATAAAAGATATTTTAATTTGAAAATAAAGATGAATTTTTAGTTGGTAAGTAGCATGTCGTTTTATAATTGGAGCTCCTTATCTTAATTTTTGGTGGTTGGGAGTTAGAACTTGGAGTTTGTTAGAAGTTGAGCTGGAGTTTGTTAAGAAGTGACACGTATCTCACGATTGGATCTCCTTATCTTAATTTTACATGCATTATAATATATCTTTCCATAATAAGCAGTAAAAATCTGAATTTTAAGCCCCAATTTTGAGAAGCCTAATCGTTATAAAGTAGTATAGATAGAACATATAAAGAAGAGCATGGTACAAAGAATTGAGAGGAGAGAAATAAAATAAAATCATTTTCAATGTTTGGTACCATTATGAAAAAATAAAGTGCAGAATTGAAACCTTTGAAAATGGCTCTTTTGAAGAAAGTGAAGAATTGTTTCCCCTCTCACAAAATGATAGAATTGAATTCTTCCATAATAATAATAATAATAATAATAATAATAATAATAATAATAATAATAATAAGGGTTATTCTATAAATTGACTATGAACTTTCAAAAAATTTAATTGTTGGTAACGAACTTTGTAAAATACTACTATCACGTATGAAACTTGTAAATTGCTCAAATATTACACATATTGTCAAGTAATTAAGATTTATGTACATAAATCGTCCCACAACTCTAAAATTTACACCGATCGTCCTTGAGTCTAAAAATCACGATAAGAGCTACTTCTTGAGCGACGAGCACAAATAAAAATTGCTTACGAGCTCGATTTATTGAAGAGATCCAAGAAATATAAGACATGATTCTATTTATTGCTTTCAAGTGAGCTCAAGTAGTTTGTGTGCCTTTGAACTTACATTTGCTGAAGTCCGAAAAAGGACCCCTGATGCCATCCATTGCTGACAACACTGATGACATATGTGAAAGAAAACAAAAGGTCATTAGAAGATGAAACTAGAATGACGCTTACTTGCCACCCTAAAGTCTTGGGCCTACATGGACTGGGTTTTCTTCTTTATTAGCACTTAAGCTTTTATTATGGTGGAACAAATAGGTAAGGAACCCGACATACCTTCACCTTGATCATCAGCCTTCAGAGCTATGCATGCATACTTGACAACTCTAATCAAAGTAAGAGTCCAGAACATGATGCTGTAAATACCCAAGTAGTCATATGTTGTTGGAGACTTTAATGCCATTGAAGGATAGACATAAAGCGGAGAAGTAACAAGCCCTCCAAAGACAACTCCTAGTGACTTGTAAGCAAGCAATATAGGACTATCACCCTAAATCAAAACATACAAATTTACATGCAAGTAAAATCAAGGAAAGAAACATGCAAGAAAAATAAAATTCCAGGTGTAATGTCTTAAACTAACTTTAGCATATGGAAGAGAAGGAAAAAAGATCAGGATCTTGTTCAGAACAAGGACAACCTTTAGGCATTATACTCGACTTTCACTTTTTATTGTTTATGCAGATCTGAGATACTTCAGATTGTAGATATTTAAAGAGAACAAGTGCCTATATACGATTGTTTTCTGACACTCATCAAGTTCGAGCATGCATGATATTCATGCCAAACTTCCTATATGTAAAATCAATTACAACCTTCCATTGTGGCTTGCGCACGTATATCAACTAACTCATAGCATCTGTCTTTGATTGTGCATAGATATAATCCAATGTATTATCGATTCCTTACATGTTATTCCAACAAAGAAAGTTGAGTCTCGCACTTGCGATGGCCCTGACCCAAACGCTAAGGTCACGAACTCTAGTTGAAGCTTGTTTCTTGCCTAGTGATAACATGATTATCTCGTATTTGGTGCATACATAGAGATATCGTCTTAGGAGTAGCCGTTGGCAAATTTAAGCAAGTACAACAAAGGACTTTTTATGTAAATTTTTTATAGCTACAGGGACAATTTATGTAAATAAACCTTGATTAGTTTAATTTTATAGCCACAAGGATGGTGATGTAAATTTTAAAGCCACAAAGACTTTTATGTAATTGACTCACGAATGACTGTTGTAATTATTTAGAGACACAGGGACAATTTATGTAAATAAATCTTAATTACTTGACAATATGTGTAATATTTGAACAAATTTACAAGTTTCATAGGTGATAGTAGTATTTTACAAAGTTCATTATCAACAATTAAAATTTTTTGAAAGTTTATAGCCAATTCATAGAACTAAGCCTAACAATAATAATAATAATAATAATAATAATAATAATAATAATAATGTGGAAGGGGCTTACCAAGACTTCATTGATTACTCATTTTCGTGACAGACATTGTAATGGCGAGGCACAAGCTATCACTAAACATTCTCTACTTATCGATTTGGTTGTTTCGAGAGGCCGAGTTAACTCTTAAGCGTATGGAATTTGGTTGTGTGGTGTTTGTTTCAAAACACATACTTTTCGGGCTAAATGTCGTCATGGCGGTGGCTCGATTTTGTGTCACCTCGATAGTGGTGATGGCAATGTGCGGTTCGTGCTTTATGCCATTGCAAAGTCGCATATTTCTTCTTGCCCCATGCGGCTTGACCATGTTAGTGACTTGCTACACGACCAACATGATGGATTTACCTTGGCTCTTCTTGATAGTTTGTTTTCAAAGGGGTTGCGTCTTGTCAAATCCATCCTCCCAGTGTCGTTTGGGGTTTTCTGGCTTTGAAGGGTGCTCTTGATAAGGTGATTTGCAAGCGATGATATCTCTTGTTGGGTTAGTTTATTAGTCATGCCTCTGCCTCCTCAAAATCTTTTGCCCGAGGAGTAATCTCGAGTGTAGGTTTGCCATCGGCGTCAACGCCAAGAGAGTATATTTCTAATGCCATTCGTTCTTGGGGTATGTCTGGTGGTGGTTCGCAGCTTGTGAGAGAGGCTTTGCTGAACCCTCCCTTCATGGTCTAATATTGATGAGGACAACCTAGACTTGGGCGGCGTAATGTTAAGCGGTGTAAGAGAAAGATTTGTGATGGTCATTACAATGCGGTCGAGTTCTTTCTTCTTGGTATTGCTCCTTATACCGATGATACTCTTGAGGACTTAAAGGCTAAGCACCTTTCAAACATGCTCCCCTTTGCCTTCACACCTATTGATCACCATCACCTCATTGCATCTCGACTATTGTTCTTGATATGATTAAGAGTTTTCCTCGTGGTACGTCATGTGGTCGGGATGGTTTGCGTGCCCAACATCTTTTGGATTGTCTTAGTGGCGCTGCTGTGGCTATTTCCGATGAGTTGGTCGCTTCTATCACTCAAGTGGTGAATCTTTTTCTTGAAGGGAAATGCCCCCGGGCTTTGGGAGAGTATATTGCTAGTGCTCCTCTTACTCCGCTGGTCAAGCCAGGGGGTGGCATCCGACCTATTGCTGTGGGAACCATTTGGAGGCGTTTAGTTTCCAAGGTTAGTGCTTCTATGATTGGCCATTCTTTAGATGGTTATTTAAATGAATTACAGTTTGGTGTTGGGGTTTCTGGAGGAGGGGAGGCTATTCTTCATGCCGTGAATCGGTTGATTGAGGGCCGCGGAGATGATGTTGGTTCTTCAATGTTGTTGGTTGATTTAAAAAATGCCTTCAATTTGGTTGATCGTGCAGTTATGTTACAGGAGGTTCGCCTTGTCTCCTGCTATTTCACGTTGGGTTGAATTTTGTTACTCATTTCGCCTAGATTATATTATGGAGAACACACCTTATGGTCACACCAAGGCGTGCAACAAGGTGATCCACTTGGACCTCTTCTTTTTGCTTTAGTGTTACATCCTTTGGCTTGTAAGATTAGAGACTCCTTTAACCTTTCCCTTCAAGCTTGGTATCTGGATGATGGCACTATTATTGGAGATACTTTGGTTGTGGGGAAGGTTTTAGAGCTTATTATGATGGATGGACCTCATTGCGGGTTACACCTTAATGTTGATAAAACTGAGGTTTTTTGGCCAAAGGAGGATCCCAGAAGTAGGCTAGTGGGTGTTTTCCCGCCTAATATTTCCCGCCCTTTGCATGGTGTTAAATTATTAGGTGGACCTGCTAGTGTGGACTTTGATTTTAGTAGTGACCTTGTCATGAAAAGGGTTGCCAAAACCATTGATCTTATGGATGTTGTTGCTAAGATTAATGACCCTCAGTGTGAGTTGTTGCTCCTTCGTGCTTGTGCAGGTATTTCCAAATTATATTTTGCTATGCGCACATGCTCTCCCCGGGTCTTTGTGCGAGCTCAGTGTTCTTTTGATGTGGCGCTTCGTTCTTCTTTAGAGCGCATTGTCTGTGCTTCTGGACCTGGATTTGGTGATTGGCAATGGAGACTCTCTACCTTACCCTTTTCATCTGGGGGGCTTGGTGTCTACTCTGCAGGTGATGTTTTGAATTATGCATTTCTTGCGTCCAGATTGCAATCTGCTAGCTTGCAAACTACACTGCTTCGACATTCTGATATTGTTGCTTTTGGGCCTTCTTTTGATGATGCTTTAAGTGCTTTTAATGAGAAAATGGATATTGATCTTTTGAGTAATCCGAGTGAGGTCGCTGCCCCCAAACTCATGAAGAAATTGGCAGATATATATTTCACACATGTTACTCAAACGGCTGAATCTACGTTTTCACTATCCACTCGACAAATGGCCTTATGGAAATCTCAGATGGAGGAGCATACTTCTGACTGGCTTAGGGTGGTTCCGATATCCGGGTTAGGATGCACTATGAACAGAGGGACTTACCGTCGTGTTATGCTATCGGTTGGGTGTTCCTTTATTCTCTAGTCCGGCGTGCTCGCTTGTTCTAGGGTCTTTGCAGTGATATTTATGGAGACCATGCAGTATCTTGTCTTTGGTATTGTTGGTATTAAACACCGACGTAACATTGTGCGTGATACTCTTGTCGACATCTCGCTTTCGATGCAGGATTTCAGGTAAGGAAGTTGATATTGGGCTTCGTGGAGGACCGACAAGCCCTGCGTCCTGGCGATATCTTGCTCTACTCATGGAGCGGAGGGTTGATGTTTGTGTGGATCTAACGGGGTCATCGCCTTTGGACGCAAACCGGGATGGTGGATTTTGTGCCCGGTCGATGCGGTGATTGAGGCCAGCAAGAACGAAACGCGTCAAAGTATGAAGCTAAGTGTAGATATTGGATACGGTTTTCTCCCTTTTCATTCTCCTCCTTTTGGGAACTTGAGAAGGATCTTGTAGCCTTACTAAAGCGGATCCGAAAGTTCTCAATGACTCAAGATATCGGTGCGCGTCTTCGCTATTCATATTTTTAGTAGGATCGGCTTTGCTATAGCTAGAGGTGGGGGCCCAGATTGTTTCGCTGCTCCACACTAATTTCTTGTAAATCTTTCGAGTTTCTAATAAAGTGATGTTTATAATAAAAAATAAAATAATAATAATAATAATAATAATAATAATAATAATAATAATAATAATAATAATAATAATAATATATTGTAAGGTCGTTAAAACCTACATTATAATAAATATGTAATTTTGTTCATTTCTTGGTTCAAGTCTATTTTGTTACCAAACAATGGAATCAATCTCAATTCTCTAATTTCAATTCTCTATATTTTAATTCTTTTACTTATTTTATTTTTTAAAGATTCAGAAAAATAAATAAGCATCTAATATCCTTGTTCAACGTTGATTAAAAAGATTCTTAAGAGATGGTGTAGACAACAATAACATGACTTCACACATATACATGCACGTAATTAGAAACATTATAAAATTTGTTTGTTCAGTTATCGTAACGAGTAAATAGGCACCAGCCGCGTTGCGGCGAAGCTTATATATATTCAATGTGTGCGTTTTTTTAAGACTAAATATACGTAACAAACTTTCTCGAATTAACCAATATACATAACATACTTACTTTATTCTCAACATACGTAATATACTTTTAAATAATTACCAATATACGTAATATTGACAGATTACCACTATAAAAAGTTACAATAATGGTCCCTGTCATTTGCGTTAATTTTCACCGTTAGTCTTTTGACATTTTTCACTTAAAAAAGTTATAATAATGGTCCCTATGGTTTGCTTTGACTTTTACCGTTAGTCCTTCGACTTTCATCTTTTTTATATACGTTTTTTACATGTTTTTATACAAGTTTTTTACACGTTTTTTATACACGTTTTTATATACGTTTTTACACATTTTTAAACAAGTTGTTTACATGTTTTTATACACATTTTTTACACACGTTTTTATATACATTTTTACGTTTTATATACAGTTTTATATACATTTTTACACGTTTTTATACACGTTATTTACACTTCTTTTACACACTTTTTACACATATTTTATACACGTATTTTTAAAATGTGATCTAATCTCCTCTTATATTTACTCAAATGTAAACTAGTCTAAACTTATTCACTGATTCTAAGTGAAACAGAGAGTGTCACTCATACTTATATTTTAGTATCAGTTTGTCACTCTTTGACAAGCTATCAGAAAGACAACTACTTTCTGATAGTATTCAAGTCTATCAACCTGATTAACCAGGGATAAATGGTTAAACAAAGATATCAATCAGGACAGTGAAGAAGGGCTATATGCATATACACCATTGACCTCTACGATATCAGGACCAGGTACCTCTACAGAAGACTGAACAAGCTTCGATCAATGATAGACAACCATCAAGAGCATAGTCCTTGAATCTTGAACCACAACCTTAAATGCAAAATTCCAATAACTTTACCAATGTTGCAGTTTTTGAAGGGGAGAAAGCATTTATTGTTATCTCACTAAAACCTAAATCAAACCAAAAGCTAAACAAAAACTGGTTCGATAGGTACATACATCAGGGATATAGTCCTTGATCATAAAGGAATTGGTTCAAGAGAAGCAACAGAGACATAAGTCTTGAACAAAATGTAGCATCATGGGTAAAACAAGTTTTTAGAACATCAGAGATTTGGTTCACCAAGCGCTGAAACCAACAAACTTAAAATCAAAGAACTCATATCCAATAAAGTTGCATCAACAACAAAGAATCTGTATTTGTCTACTGTTTAAATCCATTCTTTGTTATAACTCAGTTTGTAAGAAGAAGCCCTAATGCTCACTTACACCTGATAAACACTTAGGCTACTTGCATAAGAGAGACTCAATGTTGAGCCATGTATATGCCCCAAAATCTCTCACTCAATACAGAATAATCAAATAACCTAAGTGTAGAATTTAATCTCTGAGAAAATTACTCAGGGGGTCATCTTCAAAGAGAGTTCTTAAGAGAAATGAAGAAAGAATCATCACTACCGAAGTGGAGCTCGGACGGTGAAGAAAAGAAAGAACCAAGATCAAGATGACAACTTAGACTATGACACAACCTCATTCCCAAGAAGTGGTATCAAAATATAAATGAAAATTCATTTACTTTAACTTTATTGTAAATCAAAATATAAGAAGAAGCCATTATGCTCACTCATCTCTGATAAAACTCAGCACGTAATAAAGCCAAAAATTATAATCGTCGATTCACTTTACCTTGTTGTAACTCAGAGTATAAGAAGAATCCGTTATGCTCACTTATCTCTGATAAAAGTCAAGCTGTTACTATGTTCAAATAGGGGGAGATTGTGGGACAATATTTGACCCAAATGATCCAAACAAGTATTTGAACATAAAATAGCTAAGTCACTCGTTGATACAAATCATAAAGCATACTCAGATAGCATGCTTCAAGTATGCCACAGACCAACTGAAGATACACGCACTTTACCTCATTGATGCAGAGTCAGTAAGAAAAGTAACTAAGTAACAACAGGGACACTAGGATCTGACAATTATCACTCTATCTCTGAAACACCTTTTTCAGCGACCTAATCAAGAATCCTCGCTAATGGTAGAGCTAGCAAGCAGCTCCATCAGGATCAAATCAGAGACATAATCAATAAATCTAAAATCTCTTAAAGACATACTCTCAAGCTGATACGAGTCAGCCAATATGCATAAAGATTTCTAGCTGAAGTATATGACTCATCAAAGGAAAGAAATACCCTGATGACCTCTCACATCTCTGATCATTCTAATAGAACATAGTTCTTGATTCTATAAGATTTAGGTGGGACCTTCTTACCAAAAAGTTTAAACTGGATAAACCTTGGAAAGATAAATTATTGCTCCTTCCCAAGACACTAAAGTAGCCCATGGGTAAATGCAACTGTCAACTCCGGTAAACCAAAAGGACATTATAGTTTAAATTCTAGGCACGTGCCTATCTACATAAAGTTAACAAAAATTACTATTTCCACGTGGCACAACAGTAATTCTCCAGCTATAAATACTCGCTGCAACATGAGAAAGGTAAGTAGCAAAGAGCGATTTCACACAAATGATAGTACAAAGTATTATGGTAGAAATCCTCATCACTTAGAATTCTAAACTTAGTTTGAATCTTTGTGAGTTTTAATTGTCACTAAACAGGGATAGTATTCCACAACTATCTCCTTGAAAAGTTACCCAAGTATTGTTAGTATGTCAAGTGAGTTCTTGAGTAACCTTGTAATTAGTTTGTTTTAACTTAATCATAAACTCCCGATGATTTTTGTATTGATTCATGGTTTACTCAAGATTTTTCTAGACCAGAAACTTGTAATGACGGTGACCTTTCTTGATCTTGAACTACTTGTTCGTTGATCACATCATCTTCTACCGAAGGAGATGATTTAGGCTCGGGAAAACTCTCATCAAAGGTCACGTTGAGAGATTCCTCAATCCTCATTGTTTCCTTATTAAGCATTATGTATGCTTTACTAGTTTGAGAGTATCTTAAGAAAACACCTTCATACGACTTTGGGTCAAACTTGGTGAGATATTCTTTAATGTTAAGTATGAATACTTTACAGCCAAATACCATAAAATATTCTAAGGAAGGATTCCTATTTATAAGTATCTCAAATGGTGTTTTATTAATGGTTTTTCTACGTAAACTCTATTAAAGATATAACACGCGGTATATAGGGCATGACACCAAAACCTTTGTGGAATGGATTGCTCAGCATTGCATGAATCATCTTTCGTAACTTACGATGTGTTCTTTCAACAATCTCAAGCGATTGAGAAGTGAACGAGCCTGATAAGTTATAAGATATTCCATGTTATGCACAAAAGCTTTCGAATTGCAATTTATCAAATTCACTACTATGATCAGTTTTTATTAAAACAATAGAACAATCAAGTAGGATTTCAACATTTTTACTCAAAATTTCTAATTTTCCTAAGACTTCATCCTTAGACTCTAAAAATAACACCCAAGTATAACTTGAGTAGTCATAAACAATCATCAAAGTGTAGAAGTTTCCTCCATAGCTTTGAATTAGAGATGGACCAAACAAATCTAAGTGTAGCAAATCTAAAACCCTATTAGTTGACACTTCGACCCTATTTCTATTGTTTGCATATCCTTGACTCCCTAGACCACAAGTATCACAAAAATGTCTTTCAAAGCTTAACTTTGGTAGATTCCTTACTACTCGTTGGAAGCTAAGTTTAGAACTAACCTCATATTGGCGTGACCTAACCTCATATTAGCGTGACCTAACCTCCTATGCCAAATCGTTGAATTATCCACCATGGATACAAGACATATGTGTTGTTTAGAGTTATCTCCCAACTTACAAGTATATAAGTTATTTCTCCTGTGACCTCTAGTTAACACCTTACCATTTTTACTAATAGTACAATCTACTTTAGTAAACTTAACCTCATAATCATAATCACTTAATTGACTAACACTAATCAAGTTAAAATTTAACCCGCTAACATGCTCAACATTGGTAATTTCTATGGAGTCATGTAGGACATTACCTTGACCGATGATTTTCCCACTAAGTTTCCAAATATGACTTAATTGTCGTCATACACCTTGTATGAGGTAAAAAATCTCCTATTCCCCGATCATGTGTTTAGTGCAACCGCTATCCACTATCCACTCGTCTGGTTGTAGATCACATTGAGGCATACCTATAACCAAAGATGCAATTCAAGTTTTTGTTGCCCATTGCTTTTTGGGTCCATTTTGGTTAGCATTTAAAGTGCCCAAGTTAAACATTCTTTGGTCTTGAAGCAAGACACATAATTTCTCAAGACCATATCTAGAAAAAGGAGACCAAGGGGTGTTTTTAACATCATTTTGGTTTTGATGTCTTGGTCTATAGTTTTGATATGTTTGAGGTCTAAAGAATCTTTGGTTTGGGTAGGAGTTTGGACACTTCGTCATTCAAAGAGTCAACCTCAAGTGTGAGAGTCTCACATCTTTTACATGGTTCAACCACCTCTTTGCGATGAGCGAGGGTCTTTACTTCTTATTCAAGTTCATAAACTTTCTCATTAAGTTTCGTATGTTCTTGTTCAAGAGAGTGTTTTTCCTTAATAAGTTTTTCAAAAGTTTTCATAAAGTTCTCTTTAAATTTTATGAGTTCCTCATTCTCCTTTTGTAACTTATGAGTATCTACATTTAAATTAGAAGTAGAAGGGTTTTGAGATACCTCTTGATTTTCTAAAGCAATGAGACAAGTAGCTTCCCTATCCGGTTAGTCTTCGTCTCCACTATCACTCCAAGCTCCACCAACGAATGCTTTGTTCTCTCTAGGCTTAGGAAAATCACTTATGAAGTGACTCTTGTCACCAAAATTATAGCACCTACATTCACGCCTTGTGCTTTCACCAACCTTTTAATCAAAACCTCAACTTTTTCCAACCATGTTCCTACCATCATTAGCACGGTTACCAAACCAATTACTACCCCTAAAATTACCGCCTCTTCTAAAGAAATTTCTAAAGTTCTTAGCCATAAGATTGAACTCTTCATCTTCCATTTCATCATGTTCATCACTTCCTCATTGGCTATCACTATCGTCACTAGTTTGATCCCTAGTAACTTTAGCTTTGAGAGCTAGCAATTTAACCTCTTTCTTCTTATCTTTAGAAACAACCTTGTCGTTCTCTAAGATCATATCGCACACTTTGAGGTTACCGATTAGCTCGTCAAGAGTAAGATCCGCCAAATTCTTGGCATCTTCAATCGTCGTCACCTTCAGTCACCATTTTACCGGAAGAGCTCGAAGAAACTTCCTTACATGGTTCTATTACTAGCTTGGATCTAGATATGTTAAGCTAGTAAAAATAGTATTGAACCGTGTATAACCACTATCAAATTTGAGTTTGAAATATAAAAGGACAGAAAAATTAGGGAAGGTTTTATCTGAGGGGATGAGTTATATGGATGGGAGAGTGATGTGATGGGGAGCATTTGGCTTAGATACAAATTTGAATGTTGGAGTGTGAATTGGCAATGTGTGTGTAAGGGAAATAATGTAAGAGTGAGTGTGTATTTTGAATTTAAAATAGAGAGAGAGAGAGAGAGAGAGAGAGAATGAGACGTGTACAGGAAAAGCTTTGTATGTGAGGGTGTGTGTGTAGTTTCAAATTCAAAATGGGAAGAAGAAGGAATGTAGTGATGTGTTTGAGTTGTAGTGGTTAAGAGAGAATGTTGTGAGAAATAGATTGATGTGAAGAATGTGAGAATGTTGAGGGACAAGAAGTACAGTTAAGTACATGGAATGTAAGGGAATATTAGGAGAATGTTGGGGATGGGGTTTGGAGGGATTTTAAAATGGTTTGAAGGTTTATTTGGTGTTAATGTTAATCAAAGGATTGATTAAGATTTTAACCACATTGTAATTAAGAAAGGAAAGATTAGACAATGATGATTGTGAGTTGTGTTTTGGATATGAAAATCAAATGTTACTCATAAGTTCAAATAACTCAGCGCCAAGTATTCACAATATCATAATTCGTGACTTTCCACCGCTTGACGTAATCAATAATCATCTTGATGCAAACAAGCTAAGTGCTTTGCATCATAGTAAAGCATATCCCATGACGGAAAATGATGCGTTTACGCAAAGGGACTTTTTGACTTTGTTTGACCAATAAGGGAGTAAACCCGTTACGTGATTAGAGAAAACTTAAATATGGATTATCTTCATATGAATACTTTCACTGATGTTACGTGAAAGATATGAGTTTACTAGGTTTAGAAAAGCCTTGGCTAGAGGCGTATAATAAAATACTTGAGTTGTGTGTTGTAAAAAACATAAGGTTGTGATTTTGAGTCCCTCTAGGTCTAAAACCCGTTTCGAGTGTTCCTAGTGAAGCACTTATCAAATGCATACCTGTGATGAAAGATCCACATTTGTCGGGTAAGGTGAAAGCCGACTTTAAAAAATCGAGATGCCCAAACTCAGGGTCTGGCACGTTGGCCACGCGCTAGAGCGCCTGTAGCGCGCCAGACCCAATTCTTGGGTCGTTTTAGTTTTTGGCTAACGTTTGTGATTTTATATGTTACGAAGGTCTATTTTTATAATTAAAACATAATAGAGACCTAATCAATGTTGCCCCAACAGATCTTTACCCGTGTATGGGGGTTGAATATGGAGACACTTACTCCTCTTCCATTCTTATCTAAAGTTGCTATACTTTGGGTTTATTTTGAACATGGTGGAGTTTCACAAGTAATTATTAGAATGGAAGGCGTGGGAGGTATTGCATCGGACTTTCTATCATCTTCCTTTAAGTCCTATCAGGGTGATTTGGTCATCCTGATGAGAAACTTAAATGTTACATTGTATGTTGTTTTGGTAAAAGGATGGTTTATAAGGTTTCTAAGTTCCTTTGAAACCTATCCTCTCAACCTATCAGGGTGCATTTGATCACCGAGATCCGAAGCCTGAATCCCTAACCTCATGCTCAGTGTCAGTTTAAATGACCGCTCTGGGCTAAGCTGTCAACGGTGGGCACATTATGGCCTCTGGTATCCATAGAAACTTAGCTTGACGTATATGCGTCATCCATGGATAGGGTACACCGTGTTGCTTGATCGGTCTCAGAGGCTTGTGTGCCTGAGGCGATTACGCACTTTTAAAGAGCTCGAGCCTTTTCTTTATAGTACGTTTTGAGGTCGATTTTTGTTCGCTGTGTCAACTCGTATTTTTCAGGTTCATACCTGATAATAAACTCAAAACATTTTACCATGAACGCTTGATTATTCACTTTAACGTATAACGATTAAGTTAAATTGCGTAAACCAAAAAACAACTATAAACGTAAACCGGCACTAGACGAAGTTTAGTCTACATCAACTAAGTACAATATGACTCTTATAATCATTTTTTATAAATTCATGCATTTGGTGTTACAAGTTTTACGTAAAACGTCTACATTGTGCATTTAAGTCTCATGCATGCATGCAACACTTAACCAATACACTACCCTTGCATTATATACACGTATACACATCTCTACTTACCAAAAATTCAAAATAAAAAACCCCCTCACACCTCACAAAAAACCGGCTCCCTAAGTGTATATATAAACATCTCCTTTTTCAATTCAAAACTTCAAATTTACCATAAGCTTACTAGCAAAGTCACTACACTTTGAAAATCCATCCCTCCTCTTCCCCATGCAAAACCTATGCCCCATAGTATCAAGAACACCACATTGCCATTCTTGATCTTACATAACCTTGTGATACTAGATAAGACCATTCACATTGCCACAAATACTCCTATAAGTAAAAGGCTTTTGGTAGCGTTTTCTTACCAAACATCATACACATATCCCACTCTTTTCTCTCCCTCTTTTACATGGAATAAAAACCACAAGGAACAAGGTTCTTTATTTTGGTAAAGCTTTGATTAAAGAGTTGGAATCAAAAGTTAGGGTTTTGAGTTCTTACATAGGGTTTTAGTTGTGTTCTTGGGTTTATTTGCTCACTTATTCATCCACTATCATCCATATCATTGTAAGCACTTATATTCATGTTTTTATAAATTTTAAACATATCATACATGATTTATATCACCTACATATGCTTGTTGTGTAGAAAATTTTAATTTAGAACTTGTTTAGAAAACTCTAAATTCTGGCAGAATTTTACAGCTGACTTAGGAGCATGAGAAAACCACTTTAGAAATTTTCAAGGCAATCCTCCTTTATCACACACTTAGATATAGGTCTCAGGTAGTTCCTGGTCTAATTTCGTAATTTTTGGAGTTGTTTTGGCATTTTTAACAAGTGCTACGAAATCGGGTGTCTGAAAATCTTTAAATTTGAGTTCGAAACTTAGATCGTATTTATCACCCCCTTAAGAGTAGTTTGATAGGTCGACCCTTTTGAACTTATTGTAGCTAAGACCCTGTCTTAAACTCATCAAGTTGAATCGAATCTATAGGAACGCATATTATATGGCCCTTGGAAGTTGAGTAATGATTTCTGAAAATTTCCAGACTTGACACCCGTATAAACTTTTGAATTTCTGAAACAATATGCTTAGAACTTAAACAAATGACATACTTTTTTGGAAAGACAACTAAAAAATATTCAACTTAGGCTTTAGAACGGACTAATTTCATTAGAAAATGAGTGAGACATAGCCCGTCAAAGTTGGGAAAAGTTTTTGTCAAACAACATATCCGTATATAAATGAGTATAAACCGACACCTAAAACATGTTTTCACAACCCGGGCCTTTGATTTATTGAAAGTAGACATATTTATCTACGTTTAGAGATTTGAACGGATAATAACGAGTTATAAATGAGGAGATACACCCAATCTAAGTTGGGTTTAACCTGAAAATCAATAACCATTATTTTAGTATCGTAAACGCGTTTTATTCGCTTTCTTAAATGTTTTGACTTACGTACCTTTATAAAACCTCAAAAAAGCATAGGGTAATAAAAATTTATAAAACTCATATGCTTTTAATACATGTCGCATCGTTTTTAAAACGACTAATTTATATAGGTCGCGTTTAGGATTACTTGTCATTGAACTCATGTTATAGTTTCCCGTTACACTACTTGCTTGAGGTGAGTTTCATATCCTCATATTTACTCTTTATACTTGTTTTGAAATACTTGGGGTGAGAATACATTGCTTGATTTTACATACGGATACAAGTACATAAAACATTTACGGATTTTCCTAAGTTACCACATTTTCCATGAAGTCCCATAATCATGAACCATTAATTACTTGTAAGTACGAATGTTTTGAATAGATCTATTGGGTTGACACCCCCGTCCGGGCAAGTAGCGCTTACTTGAACGTATTATAGGTCAAACGGACGCATTTCATTTGGGGAGTACCGGGTGTTTGGCAAGACAAGGGCATACATACATACATGACCGAATGTACTGGTCAAACATACATTAAGGCTTCGGTATCATGAGCTTAGTGCAATATTTCACACGTGACCGAATGAACTCGTCAAACAAACATTAAATTGTGGCCCACTTTTACAAATACTTAAACCTATGAACTCACCAACTTTATGTTAACATTTTAGTATTTATTTCTCAGGATCTTGATTTCATTAGCTTGGTCTACATGGAGCATAGCATAGAGTCGCATTTTGGGATTTTGTTATGACGAAGATTTATACATTACTCAATTAGAAAACTTCATCATACTTTGTGAAACTCTTGGCTATGTCTTGTAAAATATTATTTCTTTAATTGAACGTGTACTTTTAAACGACTCATGTAGAGGTCGTTCTCTATATCTTGTGACTTTGTACTATGAAGTCACGCCCCCGATTACTTTTCAGCTGCGACATTTTAGATGTGTGACATTCGTCGTGTGGAACTGTTTCCTGGTGTTTGGAAACTTGATTGAGTTTTTGTGTAACAAAGAGTGTGGCTACTCCTAGAGGCGGGAGGTTCCTTCATGCTCTAGGTAGTGGTTTTTTGTTCCTTGGCCATCTGTTTTAATAGGTTCGAGCCTGACTTTGTCAGGTCGTTATTTGCTACCATAAAACTTGTAGACGGATGTTTGTAATCCATGATGTATCGAGATTGTTTTGTAGAATGTACCAGGCATGTATTGTCCTTAGTTTTTTAATAGGGTGGTTTACCTTGATTTTATAATGAAATTATATGTTCGTCAATTTAACATTTTTGTGTTTACCAGGCTTGTATGGGTTTTTAGTTACAATATTGTAATCCTGAACTCTTAATGAAATTAGCTTTTTTAGCCAATTTATTGTATGTGTTGTATTCCTATGTTTAGTGATCAGTTAAAGAATGCTAGCCTGATTTTGCAATCGAGGATCTGATTTGACCTTGATTTTGTGATACTAAGTACTTATGTTTTTTCGTGCACATTATAACTAGTAATTATCGACTAGCTATGTTCCAGCAACTCATTCATGACAAGTTTTGTGTATATAGTACTTTAGAATGGGCTTGCGCATTAAAAACTTATCTAAAGCATCGTCGGGTGTATTCCCTGATTTATGACACGTAGGCACCCTTTGGTCATAAAGGCTAATTTACGTTCGAATAAATGTTGCTTGTATGGATAGCTATCCTAGCTGTTAGAAGCCTTCATGTTAAAATAGAAAAAAAATTCTTTGATCGAAAGATCCACCTAACATCATTTGAGATTGGATGTGTGCGATGTTAGGGGAATGTCATCCCCTTCAGGCATTGTTAACATGTAGGAACCATTGTCGTTCCTGATGAATGATGTATGGCCCTTCCCAACTGGGAGCAAGCTTTCCCTTACCTGCGGACTTACTAACCTCGTTTTTGCGCATTACATGGTCGTCAGGCTTGAAAGACATTGGGCGGACACGCTTGTTATAATACTTTGCCATCTTGTTTTTAGAGTGTGCTAGGTGGATGGCGTCTAGATCACGCTTTTCCTCGGCTAGTGCTAGGTCTAGCCCGAGGGAGTCTTCATTTTCATCCTTGTTAACCATAGCAACTCTTTCTGTCTGGATGAGCATTTCAACATGTTGGATATTGGATTTCACATACATATCATGACATTAAAACTTGTAATCATATAGATGGTTTTAGAGAGAGAAAGTGGGATATTCTAGTAAGAGAAAACTTGTGAAATATTAGATTACAAAGAACATCCAACCTCTACCTTGCAAGGTAGAGGTATTTATAGGTTACAAACTAAACGACCTCCGACAACTGTGGATCGTGGATACAATGGGTAAAGACCGTCCTTCCTCCACGGTGTTGCACTATACTATTCTATGCTACTACTTATCAAATAACTAACATAAATAGTTGTGGAAAACTAGAAGGGGGGGTTGAATAGTTTTGCCGATTTTAAGTTGATTTCAAAAACTTTATATTCGATATTATGTGAAATCGTATGGATGTTGAGAACGTATAGATCTAATGATAATGCAAGCAAATAAATAAAGATAAGGGATAGAAATGACACAACCGATTTATAGTGGTTCGGCTACAAGGACACCTTCCTTGCCCTACTCCTCCCCGAGTCACCTACTCGAGAGTTCAAGCACTATGTCAACAAACTCCTTCACTTGGCGGAGAAGCCTTCAACGTTGCTTACACTTTTCCGGTACAAAGCTAGATACCGAGTCCGTAGCACGGTGGACCAAACCAACACAACTATTACACAACAAATATGTGAAATATCAAATACAAGATCTTCGCTTCGAAATCTTGCGGGTGACAAATCAATCAAGGACCCCTTGCTTGGATGACTTGTAGAATGCTCGTGATCTCGCCTTAGAGAAGGACCTATATGAGGATCACAAATAGAAAGAAAAGAAGAACAACTCTATAGATCAAGTGATCTATATGTTAGAAGAGAATGAGAGTGTATGAGAGATTTAGTAAGAAGAGGGGTGAGATAGAATGAAGAAATGGCTCTCTATTTATAGGCAAATTTCCTCACCGTTCTCACGGATCCCACGGATCCTTCCACTTGGGATCCGGCTAGCACAAAGCTAGGGATCCGTGGAACGCCTCTTTGCCCATGGGTTTTTGGTTATGGGTCATGGGTTGGTCCATGGGTTATATCTAGATTCAATGTATCTAAGTATACATTGTATCAAGTCTCTTTGGGTATGGGTTAAGATCCATGGGTTGTGATTTTACCCATCCTAATTAACTATTACAACAAATGCTTAAGTTACTACATTTTTGTATTTAAAAGATTATATGTAAATGCTTTACAAAAATAACATGTATCCTTATAATTATACTTAAGACAACATTATATATGTTATCAACAAAACACAAAGAGATCGCAAAATATTAATAAGCGTTTTACGGTTTATTTGTATTAACAATCTCCCTTTTTGTTGATGACAAAATATAATGTTATGATGAGTAAAACTTAAGAGTAGATGTAAGTTTTGAAAGCTCCTAAGTTTTACTTCTTCTCCCCGCTTTTGTCGAAACAAAAAGTCAACCCTTGGAGGAAAAAGTAGTCTACGTATTTCTTACTCCCCCTTGACGGTAGCTCCCCCTAGTTTGGGGCGTCAAGAGAAGAAAAAAAAATATACAAAAGAAAGTTAGTAACATGCTTAAATGATCTTATGGTTGTCGAGAAACAAGATAAGGAGCCAAGGTATGTAAACAAGGCCTTGTAAATAAAACGACAAATTGTAGTGGTAGTTAAGCCACTTACAAGCATGTAAAAATAAGAACAAGACTTGTTCTTGAAAATGACAAAAAAAATACTAAAAGTGAAAAATAGTAGTAGAGATTCCTTCCATGCTTGCATAAGGTTATGGATGGAGGTTTTGATGAGTAATGGTATTGATGCGATCAAGGATGAGGTTGAGTATGAAACGCATTTCTTCCCTAACTTCTATTGCAATTTCCCTAGTGGATTGGCAATGTTCACAATGTAAATGATGTGGGTAATGAGTGCGGAAGTTTTCCGGTTGTTTTGATTTGAGTTATGCGGAAGTTGTGGTGGAAAAATAGGAAAATATGGATCAAAATCCGGAATGTTTGTGCGTGGTGGTGGAAAAGAACCTAGATGTTCTTGTAATGTGATGGGAGCTAGAGGTGGTGATGTTTCAAGATCTTGAAAAATAGTATTTGGTGATGTGGGGGTGTGGAAAGACTATTTCTTTTCTTTAGGTTGGGTAGATCTTGTTGGAGTCCTAAGGAGTTCCAAAGCAGTTATTTTAGGTGGTGATGAAGTTGGTGTACTTGTTGGTGATGAGGGTGGTGCTATAATGGAAGCATCTTGTGGTGAGTTATTTGAGGATGAATCATTTGAGGTTGGTTTTGCTAAACAACAAGATCGGATACTAATCCGCATGGATATCCTAGCATTTGATTGTGGTATTTTGGATGATGGAAGTACAAAGGTTTGGATATCATGATTGTTTGTACTAGATGTTTCTCCTAAAGGGTTTTTGGATGACATGATGAAGTGTGTTTGTGAGAAGGAGATGGAATATGCAAGCATTTTGGGAGTTATATATATAGAAAACCAACACATTGTAATGAATGCTTGACCCAAAATGTGGATAAAAGTCTAATGATTAGATATGAATTCAAGGCATGTGATCATGAGAACACAAGCATTAAATAACATACTCCAAAAATGAAGCAAATGTGGATTTTACATCCAAAGTGACAAAAATAGAAGTTGAAAACAGCTTCTATATACACGGATCCCACGGATCCTTCCTTGAGGGATCCGTCCGGCATGAAGGCTGGGATCCGTGGGTCCGTGTTTCGAGCAAGACAAAATTCTCCTTTTGGAAATATTTTGCCTATTGTGTGCCTATATGCAAACTATTTGGAGTTGCGGTTATCTCGACCCCTAAAAGAAATAAAAACTAAACTAGAAGTATAAAAGTATCCTATTGAGATAACCCGAAAACACATATTTAGTACATAAGTACGTAATCTTGTGTTGTCAATGCTCCTAATTCATTGTAGCTTAAATGAATGTACCGAAAACACATATTAGTTATGTGTCCCTTTAGCATTCAAAAGACATGAGATGCAATGAAAGCGGGTTTTACTTTGTATTAATAATGAAAAGCGATTTGTCCTAGACGTGAGAAATTGCTTTTGTGAAATTGATACGGAAGGTATCATCCTTTTAGAAAACATTGTGAAAGTAGGTTTTCTTTGAAAATGTGTATATAAAAAGTAGGAAAGCTAAAAAAAACTTATCTTTGGATTTTGAAAATTCCCGTATTGTTTGTGAGTTGTGCGTGAAATAGAGATCCTAGACTCGTAAGGAAGAAGGCTAGTGTGTACATACCTTGTAGAGTCAAAATAAATTACGACGTGTGTTCCATTAAACCAAGACCAAGACAAGTAGGTTGAATTGTTCCCGCTCAACGGTTTGGTGAGGACGTCGGCTATGTTATCTTCGGATGCTACTTTCTCAATAGAAATGTTCCCTTTTGAACATTATCTCTTAAGAAGTGATGACGAATCTCTATATGCTTGGTGCGAGAATGCAATACCGATTCTTGCTTAAGTCGATGGCACCTTTGTTGTCACATAGAATGGCTATGTCGCTTAGATGAATGTCATAGTCTACTAACGCTTGTTTCATCCATAGTGCTTGTTGGCATGCTTTGCGGGCGGAGACGATACTCGGCTCGGTTGTTGATATTGCTAGAGCCGTTTGTTTCTTAGAAAACATGATGTTAAACAACATCCCATGAAAGTACACACCCACTTGTACTTTTTCTATCAACGTAATTCCGCATGGTCGAATCGCATATACAATTGTTTCTACACCGTGCCTTAGGATACCATAATCCTAATTGTGTTGTACCCTTTAATGTATCTAAAAGTTCTTTTACGGCTTCTAGGTGTGAAGTTTTGGGGTTTTCTTGAAACCTAGCACATAAGCATACACTAAACATGATATCCTAGCCTACTTGCAGTGAGGTGAGAAGACTACCTATCATGCCACGATATTTAGTATTATCTACGGATTCGCCGTCTTCATCTTTTGTGAGTTTGGTGTCGGATGACATAGGTGTCCTAATTGGTTTCGACTCTTCTAGACCAAATTTCTTTAACATCTCCTTGATGTATTTAGATTGATTGAAGAAGATACCATCTTCTACTTGTTTAATTTGTAGACCAAGAAAGAAACTAAGTTCTCCCATCATACTCATCTCGAACTCGTCATGCATGATTTTAGAGATATCATCACACATGTCTTGACAAGTGGATCCGAATATAATATCATCTACGTATATTTGTACTATGATTATGTGTGACTCCTTTTTCTTAGTAAAAAGTGTGTTGTCAACTAACCCCATGGTATAGTTATGTTTAATTAAAAAGGAATTGAGTCTATCATACCAAGCTTTTGGAGCTTGTTTAAGACCATAAAGGGCTTTCTTTAATTTATAAACGTGTTTGGGTTTTCAAAATCGATGAAGCCGGAGGTTGAGCTACATATACTTCTTCATTAATAAGACCATTTAGAAAAGCGCTTTTGACATCCATTTGATAAAGCTTTAGATCATTAGCACAAGCATACGCAAGAAGTATTCTTATAGACTCTAATTCAGCCACGGGGCATAGGTCTCATCAAAGTCTATTCCTTCTTGTTGGTTATACCCTTGGGCAATGAGTCTAGCCTTGTTCCTAGATACTACTCCGCTTGCATCTAATTTGTTTTATACACCCATTTTGTTCCTATTATGGTTTGATTCTTTGGGTGGAGGGACAAGTGTCCAAACATCATTAGAAACAAATTGATTTAATTCTTCTTGCATAGCCATTACCCAACTTTCATCTTTTATGGCTTCTTGTGTGTTCTTAGGTTCTATAGTTGAAACAAAACAAAATAAGCTACTTTGGTTTTGAACTTGAGACCTTAATGTTCGCTCGTTTAGCTTTCCTATGACCTTATCTACGGGTGATCTTTGGACTCTTTAATGTTTGTGATTTCACTAATTGAAGGTTCTTCTTCTTCATTTATCTTTTCTTAATTACAATAGCTTCACTTTCTATGATCTCGCCATCGACAAGAGGTGGATAGGGTTTGGGTGGACTTTCATCAAATTTTATGTTTAATGACTCTTCTACCTTCATTGTTTCTTTGTTTAATATGACGTAAGCTTTGCTATTTGGCGAGTAACCTAGAAAGATACCTTCGTTGATTTAGGATCAAATTTTGTAAGGTAATCTTTAGTGTTAAGAATGAAGCATTTGCTTCAAAGACTCTAAAATGATTTAAAGTAGGCTTTTGCCTCGGAGTAACTCATATGGAGTTTTACCTAAGATTGGTCTAATTAAGACTCGATTGAGTATGTACGTTGAAGTATCAACGACATTACACCAAAATTTTTGGGGTATGGATTGTTCGTTAAGCATGGTTCTACTCATTTCTTGAAGGGTTCTATTCTTTCTTTCTACTACCCCATTCGATTGTGGAGTGCGTGGAGCCGAGAAGTTGTGAGTAATACCATTAGCGTCACAAAAGCTCCGAATTGCACTTCATTATCGAATTCCCTACCATGATCCGTCCTAATAGACACTATGGGTTTTCCTAGTTGTCTTTGGATCTTTTGCTTAATATTTCAAAATAGTTAAAGGTTTCGCTTTGTTCTTTAAAATTTTGTCCAAGTATACCTAGAGTAGTCATCCACTATTACCAAAGTATAGTAGTTGCCTTCATAACTTTGGATAGCGTATGGACCAAATAAATCCATATGTAGTAATTCTAGACACCTAGTTGTGGACACCATGTTTTTAGCTTTATGACTCGAATGAGCTTGTTTTCCTATATTACAAGCATCACAAAATGATGTTCATATTTTAACTTAGGTAGATCTCTTACTAGATCTTTGGATGATAGCGATTGAAGAAGTCGCATGTTGGCGTGACCCAATCTTCGATGCCATAAGGTCAAGTATCATCCATAGAGGTAAGACATAGTTTGTCTTTAGGTTCATTACCGATTTTAATGACATAGACTCCATGTTTCCTAATTCCTCTTCCTATGGTTATGCCATTTTAAGTATCTTACTACGGTTTGGTAAAAGTACATTGCACTTTTATCGCATATTTGTCCTATACTTAAGAGATTAAAGTTTAGGTTTTCTACGTGACACACATCATTAATGGTTAGAGATTTGTTAGAAACCATACCTTTACCGATGATTCTACTTTTGCTATTTCCAAACACCACATTACCTCCATTTACGATTCATATGTGGAGAATAGATCCTATTGCCGGTCATGTGCCTCGTGCACCCGCTATCCTTGACCCATTCATCGAGGTCTAGGTCGACCTTTAAGCACACAAAAACAATAATAAACTCAAAAGTTTGGTCCCCATTTATTCATGGGTCCATTAGTGTAAACATTCCATTCATGTTAGACATGTATGGATAAGATGAGTATGCATTCCATGGAGCAAAGTTTTTAAAAGAGAAACCATTTTGCATATTAGGGTTCCATCCCATTTGATGGTTACTTCTTGGATAAACGTTATTAGGTCTCCTAGATGCATTATGTTTTTGAAAAGATGGTGCTTTGTTTCTTGCAAAAGTAGGATTAATTTTTGGAGGTGGATGTCTAGTGGTGACATGAGTTGGTTTCTTCCTATTTACGATAACGAACTCGGTTCTAGATGAAGAGGCTATGTTATTACCACTAGTTGTCACAGCAGATCCACGGATCCCAGTTTGTACACTAGCCGGTTCCCTTTTAGGGATCCAGGATCCGCCACAACAATGGCTGGTTTTTCTAATTCTTTAACAAATTTTGTTTCTTTATTTTCACTAGTTGATGGATCAAGTTGTTGTATACCTAGACCCTTTTGGTTGTTGCGGTTTAACACCATCGAGTATTGTATCTAAGGTGTTTGTACTTATTCTAGCAATTTTAGAATCTAAATGATCAACTAGTGTTTGAAGTTGAACACAGAGTTCACATTCACCACTTGCTATTTTACCCTTTTCCAAACGTTTTAGTTTTGCTTTTAATTCTATGACTTCTTTATCTAAACGTTGGTTTTGACTCTTTAAAAGCTTGTTTTTGTTAATTAGTTTTAAGCTAATATTGCATAGTTTATCATATTCATTATGCAATGAGTCGTCATCAAGTGATGAACTACTATAGTATTCGTGACATACCTCGTCATTTGCCATGAGACAAATTTCTTCGTCCTCCTCGTCGCTCATTCCCCACGTGCCGCTCACAAATGCCTTTTGATCATCCCGTTTGGGACACTTACTAATAAAGTGGTTTGGGTCCCCACATTTAAAACAAGTACGATCATCCTTTGGCTTCTCGTCCTCTTTGCTTTTCCGAAGCCTTTCTTATCGTCATACGGTTGTTTGACGATCTACCCTTTCTTCTAAAGAACTTTTTAAAGTCCATTACCGCCATAGCGTACTCTTCGTCGTCACTACAAGAAGATGAGTTCTCTCATCGCTCGAAGCCTTTTGGCTTTAAGGGCAAGAGATTTGTGTTTCTCTTTCACCTTTGAGGCTTGGAATCTTTAGCAAGGACAAGCTCGTAGACTTTTAGGTTGCCTATGAGTTCATCGAGGTGAGGATTGTCAAATCTTTTGACTCTTCGATTGCCATCACCTTGGATCTCCACTTGATGGAAGTGCCCTTAGATATCTCCTAACATGGTTACGGCTAGAAAAGGATTCATCAAGTGCTTGTAAAGATGTAATAATAGTATTAAAGTTAGCAAATGAATGATCTATAGTTTCTCGTCCGATATTGAAAATTGTTCATATTGTTGAACAAATAAATCAATTTTATTATTTTAAACTTGCACAAATATATCATATCAAAATTATCACATATTAGAATGGTATATTATGAGTTCATAAGTAACATATTAATCATGCTAAAATAATTCAAAGTAGTATCATGCAAATAAAGTTTAGGTTTAAGCGTTTAGTAGCATGAAACAAGAATACAAGCATTATGAAGATAAAACCGTACCAAGGTTTACACATTTGACTAGTTATCAAACACTAAGATAATGTCAAATCAACATGTATCAAACAAGAACATGTAATCAATACATGTAAGTGCAATGCAAGTGGTTTTAAAAGAAAAGTTATATATACTACTTGTTTGATTAGTGTTCCTAAGGCGAGAACAAACTATCAATGTTTAACACTTACTTTAGGCAAGTATAGAAAAGCAGTTTTTCAAGTTGGAGAATGAATATGAGACTAATACTAGCGATGCTCAATTAAGGCTAAACACGACCATTTTTACGGGTGATTCCACATACCCAACTTCTCTCGAGAAGCAATTCAACCGTTAGGTCAAATTGAGTTTCTAGTGCAATAGGTTCTCCAATAGTCATTCTCATGTTAGAAGATGGGAGCTCTACTTTTGCCTATTAAAGTGCATAAAAAATGATAGTTTACCAATACTTGGCAATGTGCACAACTAATATGCAATATAACTAAGGTGATGAAGATGTCATGTTATACACATGAATTTTAACAATGGTGTGTTGATACAATATGTTTTAATCTTGTGTTTAGAATCTAAGGTTGTTCAAATTACATAGCTAATTGTATGATCTAATGGATGACATCTTTTACGTTGAAGTGTACTTTAAAAGTGATTTGATTATCTAAGACTAAGGAATGGAATATGTTAAATTAAGAATGTTCTCAAGAAAGCTCTTTGGAACTTTATTTGATAAGAATCTAAACAAGGTTACTAACTTCAATAGATCATGTGTATGTTCTAGAGATGTGTAGTTTAACCTTGGATGTGCCTGAGATTGAGCAGGTTGGGTTATGATGTACGCTTGAAAGGAAATGGATACAAATAGTATCTTTCAACAAATGAGATTATCGCATGGATAAAGTTATCATGCTTATGAAAATAAGTATGACAAGATGAATTGGATACGCTAGTTCATAGAACTTGTTCGTTTCAAGATCATTTAGCCAATGAGGTGTAATGAAATCTCTTGTAACACACACGATTATGTTGCAAGGAGAGAATAATGCATAGGATATACAATATCCTTTTAACAAGATGAATATTAACGCATGATTTCTTAGGCATAATGTTTTTCAAAACATCATGTTTTCCTAAATGAAGATATGAAGCCAAAGTGTTTGAATCGGATAGTCCCATCTAAATAAACTTGGTCTCAAGATTATATTCACTAGATGATGACAAGATGAATTCACTCGAGTTTCTTATGTAAACTCCTCAAGAGTCATTGTTGCTTGGGGTGTATGATGTTGGCTTTGAGATTGCATTTTAACATATGTTGTTAAAATGTTGATTTGAGGTTTAACGAAATTTATCACGAAGTTTAACGACAAAGTATTACTAATACTTTGATAATTTGAAGGTAGTACTACTTATACCTAGTGGAAATTGACAACGATTACCAAGAGCACCATGCTTATTTGATAGTGGAGTTCTATCCATAATGAATTATCTAGGTCCTTATATGTGGGAAAGGATGTTTGAGTTTGTTTAAGCGTGCATTTGATTCAGTACATGTTGGACACAAGGGCTTTTGAGCAATACACTCAACGAATTCAAATGATGGTAAGGATGGTGGATTGGTTGATCTAGGTGGTAGGTCTTCGTGTGTCTAAATAAGGAAGGGGTTTGTTGTGCTATGGGGAGTACTTAGGTTGATTATTTGTCCATAGATGTTGAACACAAAAGTCGGATACTAATTCTTATGGTTTATTGGTTGCTACAACTAGTGGGTGAAGTTCTTGAAGTTTTGGTTATGTCTATGAAGCTTGGGGCTGAGGTATAGGTTCACCTGAAAGCACGTTTGATTTAAAGGATGCTCTTGGAGTTCATGAGTCGCTTAATGGTGCCAAAAGATGGAAGAGGGATAGTAGGTGTCAAAGAGGGATAAGTGGCACGGTGGGTTGTTTGTTTTGGATAAGTGTTTGATTCATTTTAGGATTAGTTTTTCAACATGTCTTATTAAAATACTTGGTGTTGATTTTCGGATATGACTTTTAATGACTACAATCGTAAGTCATATGTACTTGAATATTCGGATGAAATACTGTTGTCAATCCTAATTTGTTGAGATTATAAAGCTTAGATTGAACTCAAGGATAACAAGACTTGATAATATGTGTTTAACATCACGTGTGAGTTATGACTCGATGTAAATACTTATCGTCTTGAAGGATGACACATTATTTTCATGTTAACCAGTGAGGCAATGTGGATACAAAACAATATCTATAGTCATATGTTAGACTTGTGTATGATATCTTTGCAAATAATGAGTCCAGTTTGTTAGTCTCGTGAGTCATCTAAGTCATCCATAAGCGGGTGAGGAGATGTTGGTGGTGTTGCAAAGTACAAGTTTTGGAGACTTTGGTTTGTGAAGGTGTTTTGGATGGTTGTGAAGTAGTCATAATGATGGGTGATTTTGGTGGTGGAGTTGGAGTACTTGTTTAGAAAGTTCACATCTTGAATGGGTGATGAGATGTTGAGAGGTAACGAGTCCGAGGATGAAGAGTTCAAGTTTAATGAAGCAACAAGATCGAATGCTAATCCTAGTGGTTTATTTGAGGTAGAGGATTTAGTCATTTTGACTTTGCTTTAAGAAATGCTAAGCTTAAGGAAAATAATGATGTAGGTGTGAAATGACCATCCACAGATGTGTCGATTTATGGAGCTAAGGATTCACGGAGAGATGTGTTTTATTTGATGTTAATCCATACAAAGATGGTAGTTTCTAATGAGATGGAAGTGTCTAAGATCATGTTAAACATCCTAATTTAATCCATTGAGGATGTGTTGAGTGAGATATGAAAGATATGCATTAACAAGTATCCTAGAAACGAGATTTGGTAAATTAGATTCGGGATTTAGTAAAATTCAACAACTTACTGTAGGATCCATGACACCATTTCTTTACAGTGGAACCATAAATAGGTGCCGCTTTGTCCGCTGTCTGGTATGGCGGTACCAAAATGCATAACGAGGCATTTGCCAACATTTTGGTGCCGTCGATCCGTCAGACCGAAAAAGTTGACAAACCCATTTTTTGGTGTCGAGTTTTCAAACAAATTTTGCTTAAAACATGTGACATTAATTACTTCTAGTTAGGAAAAGTAGATAACACATATACAAACATAGTGGAGCATAGACTTTGACCAAGGGCTATGATTTTCACATAAAAGTGAAAATGGGTAAAATTGATAATACACTTGTCTATCCACCTACATAAACCGTTAGCATACAACATTGTTTTAAGTCATATTATCATCTACAAAGTAAAACAAATAAATTACATCATACAACATTGTTTTGTTCTTGTACCACTCTCTTAAAACCTCCATTTTCAAAGTACTTGACTAATTTACTTAGTACTCATTGTTAAGCGAGTCATGACATTTCATAAGTTATGCGAGATGTTAGTATAACCTATGCAAAGGAAGTCTAAGTCTATAAGTGATGGTAAAACAATTTTACAACTAAGTGCATAAAATCTAGCAAATGTCCTATGTGCAAAAACAAGAAATCGTCAAGCAAGATAAATAACATGGCAAGATTGGCACTTATATTATGCAAACAAACAAGTGTAAACAACAATTTGAAAATAAGCAAGCAACATATATGCAAACAACATAAACAAGTGGTCATTTAGCATAGCATAACAAGAAAAACACTTTCGTATTTATCGCTTTAAATGTGATGATGTTACCAAGCTTGATTAGTTTCTTTAAACATATTACATAATTATTTAGTTTCAAAATAAATTATATCAATTTTCTAAGAATACCATCTTAAATTGCTTGACTCAAAATTTTGAGTTTTTATGTTAAGAAACTTAATATCTTGGACATACTCGTAGTATTTGGTCTATTTCATTTATTTAAAATTAGACTCAGGTCATGAGAGTAGTTTTAAATGAAAGTATACTCAATTAACTTTAAAATGATAGGTGGCTCGACTCCTACGGACTTCACGGTTAATAAGTTATGAATTTTTAAGTTGGCAAAAAAGCTGCGTGCTGCGGACAAGGAACCAAAATTTACAAGGAAGGAGCCCTTTTTGGTTCCGCCAATCCATCAGTCTTCACGAAAAGTTGAAAATGTACTTACTCATAGCAAAAAGTGTAAGACTTACTAAATTTGATAGAAAAATATAATACACATATTTTGTTTATTATTTTTACTAATGTGACTTATCTAAACATTTAACAACAAAATTTCTAATTATAATTAGCAAAACATTTTTCATATTATATTTCTTCAATGGTAATTTGATACATGAATCGTGCTCCATTTTAAAAACCATTTGTTTTGAAAATAAGAGCTACGAGGCTCTAGTACCAATGTGAAAAGCGTGGGGGGGTGAATACGTTCGCTAAAAGCGTTAGATCTTTTGTATCAAATCGTTTATGAAGCTTGTTATAATATGAAAGTACCAATTATTTGTGACTAATATAAAGCATAGTAAACCAAGTTGTCACACAAGCATAAACATCAAACCACATCACAAGCAATTATAAAAGTAAAGATAAAGAAATGAAAGTGCAAACCGAACACGAGGATTTATAGTGGTTGGTCACGGATCTCTCACTTCTCCCACTCCCGAGTACCCATTTCGAGAGTTACTTTACTAAATCAACAAGCTCCCTTCTCGGGGAAAACCTTACAATAAATAAACACACTTTAGGTACAAAGCTAAATACCGGGTTCTAGTTGAGGAAACCAACTAACGTCGCCTATACAATATTTCCGACACTAAGCTAGATGTCGAGTTCTAATCAGTACAACCACCCGTTATGTTTTATGGCCCAACATAACAAACCTTGTGTTTTATGATTCAAACACATAACCCATCTAATCTAGTTTGGTGAAAGTGTTGTGATGATGCAATAATGTTTACAATGATAATCCATGACATAAATGTCTAATGGATATGAACGACTAATCTAAATGATCTTCTTAAATAAGAAGTCTTCAATCAATGAGGATATCAAGAGATCTTGAATCTTCATATGTTGATATGCTTTGGTGAATGAGGATGGCTAGATCTCTAAACTTTCCTTGGTTGATCAAAATGTAAAATATGCTTACAACAAAGATGAATGTTAGAAGCATTATGATCATGTAATGATGAGGATGATTGATGTATGCTACATGTTTATCTATAGATCTAAGTGATGAAAGAATGTTAGAGAGATGTATGTTGGAAGGATGAAGATATGAGAAAACCATGGGATGGTATTTATAACCAAAGTGGTAATCAAAATATAATAATTTATTAGATTTGATATCTTAGAATATCTTCAAAATCTTTCCAAAATCTTTTAAAGATTTAGATAACACTATACATGAGGTAATAAAAAGTGTTTTCCTTTTTATGAAAATACATTTAAACAAATGTATATACTTATTAAAAGGTAAGTTACTTGTAAATAAAATGTAAGTAACCTTTGTAAAATAAAATATCTAGTTGAGTGCTTGTCAAAATAAAATATATTTTGTCAAGTGTAAGTAAACTTTAGTACTTGTATGAATATTATAGTTAGTGTACAAATAAAAGTATATATTTGTTAGACATTTTACAAAAGATGTATTTATATAAAATACTTGTGAATGCAAAATGTAAAATGAGGTTCGAAATAGAATGGTTAACCTATTAAAATACTTGGTGACTTTAAGCATATTTTAAATTCTAAATGATTTGTTAATGGGTTTGATCATAATGCCATAACAAACATGTACGAACTTTGTGTTGTAACTCTGAGGACTTGAGACATCGAGAGGTGTTGAATGTATGTTGAGACAAATATAATTACAAGTAACTTGTACATTTTACGTTATGTATTACAAGTTACATGTTTGTCATTAATCAAAACAAAGCGGTATATAGATTAAATATCGTAATATTTACTAACAAAATAAATATAAAAATCCCATTAACCCAACGGCAAAAATACCCCCCTTTTACGAATGTTAGAACCCTAAATTACCCAAACGATTAATTGAAAAATTACTATGATTAAGGGCAAGCGTACTTTGGTGACACACTGACACATGGAATGCCACCTTGGCAATCATGTGCCAGGTGCATTCCTATTGGTTAATCGTATGTCATGAGTGGTATCAAGGCTGTGATTAACGGATAGGTGATGGGATGTTGATCAAGGTTTGAGATTAGTGTAAAAGAAGCTGATTCATTCCTTCATGAAGCTTCCAAGGGCTTGGCTCATCTATAAATAGCCCCGTTTTCACATTAGCTAGTGTGTAGAATTGTAGTAGGTTTCTAGTATTGAACATTTTTAAAGTTTTTTAGTGTTAATCTTTATTGTATTCCAAGTTTCTAAGTTTGTAATCAACTTAGTTAATGAATGTACAATTTTATGATCGAGTCCTAATTAGCTTTAATTACTTTGTTATTCTTTCTAAATTGCTTGATAAGCTCGGTTTAGTCACTTAATCTCTTGATCTTATTTAATCTTATTTCATCTTCAAAACAAAAAATCATAAAAATATTAAAACCTTTAAAAAAATAAAAAATAAGTCAAATCGGTCTCAGCTTCATTGAGCTTTATTTTACATTTGTTTAAGCTTACATAAGCTCATTTAAATTCAAAAGCAGTTCTACACAAAATCATTCAAAATCGGTTGAAATCAAAACCTATGCATATTTTGGGAAAGCTTGAGGAAGTTGCACTGCAATGGAAGGGCAAGAGGGACTTTCGACTTATTCTCGAATAAGCGGGAGCTTATATTGCCATTAAGTTGGTGCCCTTGTTCACTAGGGTCTCAAGTGAGTTACATTCCATTTTAAATTGCTTCTAAACTGTTTGATTCCGCTTCCTAGTTTAAATCGATAATGGTAGATTGAAGTTGTTAGGATAGCTTATTTGAGTTTGATTTTAGCTTATAACATGAGATCTTATCATTATTTAGCTTAGTTCATAGTCGCATAATCATCTGTTAGATCGATCCATAACGCATAATTTGGTGTAGTAATTTGTAGTTAAAATTGCCGTCATAATCTGTTTCATTGAGATCTATTATTGTTAGAATATTGAATTTAGGTTAGTTGTACTTTGAAATTGTGTCTTGATTAGTGAAATTGCATATCGATCATTTGAAGTAGTGTTTGGATCGAGAAGTAAAACCTGCATTAGATAGTAGTATAGTGGTTAAAAATAGTTGCAATAGTCTTATTTAGGTTCATTATAGTCAATTAGATTAGAATTTATCATTGCATTCATCCATTAGTCAATTTCCATTTTAAATCTTATCTACTTGCATAATGGTTAGAATTTGGATAGCATAAGCATATAGGTTTAGAATCAATATAGGTTGCATAATTAGGTGTCCTTCAAGCTTAAAACAACATTTAGAATCAAATCAAAGCTGTCAAAGTTCAATAAAGTCAACTTACAAAATTTGTCAAAAGTCAAAATGTCATATGATTTAGAAACATTCATTTTATATTTTAAAATCTTCATTTCTAGTTAATATAATATGCAATTTTGGATTTAGTATCTACGGTTGGTGGTCTTTCATAAGGTATTTTAGATTATTTTTGTGAATTTTCTAATCAACAATTAGTGCTTAAAGATCGATTTTCAAATTAAGCGGGTGTGCGATTAAGCGAATCAATTCGGCTTTTCATTAGTTTCTCAAGAGCTCATTCTGCTCTTAATACTCTAATTTGGTTTATAAGCTCTTGGCCAGGTCATTTAGAGAGTCCAACTTGTGATTTTCATAAGTGCTTATTTTCGAGTTTGTAGAACTCTTAAAGTAGGGTCTTAGAGGCACATTATCTTTGTGTGATTATAGGATTTAGATTAAGTGCTTATTGGATTAAGCTTGTGCTTATTGGTCATAGTCATTTGAATTAGGTTTATTTTATTCGGTTTTAGCTTGGTTGAACTTATTATAGCCACGGTTGCTTATTATAGCTTTTAGCTTATTTGCTTAACTTATTCTTCATCGGTTTGCATCCAAATAGCTTAATTGTGTTCACATGTTGTTTTAATAATTTTCATAGATTCACAGTATAATTTAAGACTTTTCGTAATTTTCATAATTTTCCAAGCTTATTTACTATTTTTCAATTTAAAGCAGTTTTATCATTTTAAGTAGCTTTTAATACAAATAAATCGGAAAAGATTAGACAAAAATATAATTTCAATTTTTAGGTTTAGAAAAATCAAAAGTCATAAAAGAATTTTTCAGTTTTCTTAGTTAAAATAGTATTTTATAAACATTTAATTAGTTTTAATTAGTTTAAAATTCATAAAAAATAAAGAAAAAGTCAGAAAAATATAATTCCAGTTTTTAAAATTATTTTTAGTTGAATTAGATTTTTGAAAAATATTTTTGTAATTTTCTTGTAAGTTTTCATAATTTTGGCTTTTAAATCTATTTTAATAATACAAAAATAGTTTTTAATTCAAATAAAATCAAGAAAAACCAAAAAAATAGTTTTAAATTTCCAATAATTTTCAAATCATATCATTAGCTGTGAAAAATGATTACTTCTAGGGTTAAATTAGTTTAATTTGCATTTTAATTTATGTATTAGTTAATAAAATTAATTGCGTTTTATTAAAAATTGCATTTAGGGTAGATTTAGATTGCTTTCCTTAGTTTACTTGCTTTAGTTGATTTAATTGCTTTTCGTTGCCTTAATTCCCTTTTAGTTGATTAAGTTGTACTTAGATCGTAATAAAAATCTAAAAACCCGAAATATCGAGCATTTTAATAACAAACCTAAAACGGCGTTGACCATTCACACCTCGTTGGGAAGCGACCGGATATCCTTATCCCAGGTATCACATATCTCACTCACGGGAGTTGACTAACCTTTTCCTAAGAGGTTTCAATTCGATTCTTGTGTTTATTTTGATATTGATATTATTATATTATTTTATCCATACATGCCTAAACCTACACGAATCAATTTTTGGCCCGCTTAGGGAGGTTGTGTCATGACAATATCGTTGAAGGTTTGACGATTAGTGACTCGAGATCCTTCCTTGAGAAGTTATTGTTTAAAAAATTAAAAAGTAAAAAATATTTTCTTTTCTTTTGTATATATATATATATATATATATATATATATATATATATATATATATATATATATATATATATATATATATATATATATATATATAAGATTAAAAATACAAAAGATTTTCTCTTTTGTTTTTGAGCTAAAATAGAATATATCAATTATATAACATACCGACTTGAGGTGTTATCATTAGTAAGTTCGAACTAAAGATAAAAACTTGCCTTTGTGTCGCTTGGTCGATTTATTTCTATCGGATAAACAAACTACGCGAGGGGTATAAGGATGGCACGACATTAAATTGTGGTACGAAAAGAGGCGGTTTTAATAAGCTTCACGGCGACCTACGACTTCTCCCCTTTGCGTTTATCTTATAAAGTGATCAATTCACTTGGGATTATTGGTTTAAGTTCCTTTGTTGTTTTTGAATACCGTTTCGTTTAATTGCCTTGGTTTTAAAGTGCATGCTTTTCGTTCTCATATCTATAGACTATTACATGAAAGCGCTACAATTCGAGAAGGCGAAATAGGCGTGCTCCATTAATCGAACCGAGATTCGAACTAATCCGCCTCGACCATCGTCGAAATGGCGGAAGATAACCGATCTATGCTAGAGCAACTCAAGCACCCAAGGGTTCACAGACTATCGTCGTCTCGGAAATCGTTCTTGACAATTTCGAGCTTAAACAGTTGATTAACTTGGTATCGTCGAGCCAATTTCTACGGTTGAGGGCGATCCTCACTCTCATGTCCGGCGGTTTAACAAGCTCACGTCTACGATCAAATTCCATAACATAGGAAGAAGCTATCAAGCTTTACTCTTCCCGTTTTCACGAGGGCGCCGGTTTGGCTCAAAACAACCCCCCGATCGATCACACGGGAGGATTTAGTATCAAAATTGAGCGTTCTTCCACCGTCTAAAACAACAAGATTAAAAAAAAATCACAAAATTCACCCAAAGGTTTGATGAATCATTTAGTGAGGCATGGGACCGTTTAAAGACTTACTTAGAAGATGTCCCCATCATGGTTTTTCTAAATTGCACCAGTTGATCGTTTATAATGGTTTGAATGAAAATGATCAAGACTCTCTCAATGCCGCTTGGTGTGGTAATTTGTTGACCGATCAAGAGAGAGATGCCTTTTCGATTATTAAGAACAAATCCAAAGTCCGCCTTCACGTAGCAAATCGGTTGTTGCCCGAGTGAGTGCTTCACTCTTCCTCTTCCTTGAATCGTCTAGCACCGATGCTAAGATTGATAAGCTTCGGATATGATTCAGGCTTTAGTTAAGATTACGGATGCTAAGATTAATTGTAGGATCGAATATTATTGTGTTGATGATTCGGGTGGTCTTGGATGATCAAAATACATGTTATCCATTAGAGAGAGAGAGAGAGAGAGAGTTTCTTGGTAGAGACTTGTAGAACAAAATATTGAAAGGTTAGATTGAGCTCCACCCTTCCATGGATGGAAGGGTATTTATAGTTGAGAATACCGACCTCCTATCGGCTGTGGATCGGACATACGGTGGGTAGAACCGTCATTCCTCACGGTGTTACACTCGCTAAACTTAACTAATAACTAACTAATAAAGCGATAAATAACGTAAACAACGACAAATCTACGAGCTAACATATGCTAGACCATTATTGGGGTGTGACACTTTAACATGGAATTTCCAATTCCTAACAATCTCCCTAAGGAGGTCACCCCATGAAATACATTTGCTTCCTAGCATTCTATCTTTGACTTCGTTCTTGAGCTCGTAGACTTGAATTCTATTTCGTCTTTGTGCTTAAGTAGCGATTCTTTAGAGTCCGCGTTGATTTGTACTTTAAGTGGAGGCCATAAAGCGATCCACATCTTTGATGATCTTGAGCTTTCATTGAGATCATCGGCCACGATAAATCTCTACGGATCATCCATATTTGTGTTGCCTTTGTGATGTTGTGACTTTCGGACCGACATGCTCACTTTTGAATCATGACATCTTTCCATCAGTGGCGGAAGCCTTCTTGGTTCATGATATTTGCCGTGTAGCGAAGCATAGTATAAAAATCAAAACCGGTTATGTAGATATGCACCAGTCATGATTTCTTGATTAAGTGTGGATCTTTGTGAGCATGCGGCTTTGGATTGACTCCCGATTACGATCGGTTCATGTAGTCAAATGTACCTGCAAACAGCAGTTAGCAATAAAACACGAAAGTGTCTTTGATTACTTTTGTTGAATTGAGGTACCGGCCCGAGTTCCCGTTGATCGATCTAATCTTGCGTGATCGGTAGGATTCTAAAATCTCTTGTGAGGGTTTATGGTTACTCTAAAGTTCTCAAGCGGAGCGTCGAAGACAACACGGGTGAGTGAACCCGGTAATTGAGATTCTTGATTGATGAAAGATTGATATGAAAAACAATAGTGTATTGCTTGAAAGCGTTTTGTCTGACGAAGGTTTGAAGATCAATTTCAATCAAAACACTTTTTATATTAGAGAATGAATACACATTCGATGTACTAGTGAAAAGAAGAGATTCGCACATCGAGCGGTTTTCTAAAGTAATTTTCATCGAGAGATACTTTTTGTGTTTGAAAACATGAATACACATTCGACGTGCTAGAAAAAGAAGGTTTGCACATCAATGGTTTCCAAAAGTATTCGTCAATTCCATTCTGGACCAAGGTTGATTCAAGATTGAATCTCCCATTGTTTCTATCGAGTTGTCACAAGCTTGATCTTCGAAAAGATCTCATGTCACCCACCAAGAGCTTGTTTGATGTTGGCTCTAGAAGGATTTCCATCTTCATCGTGAATACTTTTACATATCCTGGATGTTACGGCATTACAAGGATAATCGTGGGACTCTTAATATATTCTTACTTTCCACATTGTGTGAAGCAGACAAGTCTTCATTAATTTAGTGTCCTAATGAGATATTGTGGATGATCTCTTGGCTCTAGACTCAATCGTGCATATTTGGTTCTGTCTGGGAGACTAGGGAGAATTCTCTTCTTGATATCAACAATCTGGAAAGTCGATAGATTATGTCGGTTCCCGTGAGAATGAAACAAGCCCTTTAGAGGAGCTTGGGAAGTTTAGTCTTGATGCGTCCTTTGGGTCCATGACGTCTTGTCTTCAATACCGGTGTTACCATAGTAAACACCGTAGCATATGTATTGAACGATTCTTGCCCTAAGGTTGAATTATTGGAGGCTATTTCTTTTCACCCTTTCACATTCATTTCTTTTCATTCTTCAACCCCTTGATTACTTACGAGACTTCATTACTAGAACTTTGTTGGGTTTATTCCAGTACTAATCTATCTCGATCCGCTTCTTCCATATCTCTTTTCTCCTTTTTCATCGTACCTAAGGACTTCTACACTATCTAGTGGATTGTCCTGGTGATCCCTCCCGATACGGCGGATCGTAGAACAAATACTAACCTCACCATCCTTATAACTCCATACATAAAGTAAAATGGTGGGTCTTTTAGTGCAGTTCATTCTTCCTTGAATCAATTGAAAATCATTTGGAAAAACAATCAGTACTTGTGATACGAGATCAAATCATTTTGTACCTTAATAGTTTGATCATTTAGAAAACCTCCCTAACATGTGCATATGATTTAGAAATTGTTTAGCACATGGAGGCAAGAGAGGACTTTGAAATATTTTCTTTGATCACAATTTTCATAAAAGCCATTTGATTTTCTTGGTAAAATTCTCCCCTCGATATGTGCATAGGATATTGAAATCATTTTATCACATAGAGGCAAGAGTTCTTTTAGTACAACCACGAACATAAAAGCCATTTAAAACCATTAGGAAAAATCAATCAAGGTACATTATGTAGAAACATAGAATCTTTTGTACCTTGAAAGTTTGTTTTCATTTGAAATGCATTTAAATCAAAATGATCATCATTAATCAAGTTTCATTATTAAATCACAAATTCTCCCCAATCAAAATATCAAACCCTTTGAGATTTTGGATCCCAAGTAATTTAATAAGGTTTATAAAACATGGGAGAATATGTGGCGGGTTTAAATACTCATCTTGTTTTGGATAAATCCTCCTCCTCGACATGTGCATTGTGTATTTGAAATCGTTTGGCACATGGAGGCGGGAAGTGCCTATAAAGGACTAAAGCAGTTTGAGATTTAAATCACGATCTCTCCCCGATCAAAATATCAAACCATTTGAGATTTGTGATCCCATATTAAATCATTTAGAAAAGTTTGGGAAAAGGCGTGGCAAGATTTAATATTGAAAATAGCGGATAAGGACCATTTAAGACATTAAAGATTGTTAATATCAGTATAAATTTTTAAGAGATCTTTAAGTAAATAAAATAATTTCACAATCAAACAAAACGAAAAAATTTCATTTTGCAAGATCTTTGAGTTTAAAGAAAATCATACCATGACATAACATTAAATCTTTAGATCACCGCATTTTAACATTACGAGACTTTTATGAAGAAATATCGTTTGAAAATATTTAATTTAAATCACTCTCCCCTCAATCGATGACCAAGTCAATAATTGAGTGACTTAGGTTTTGATAAAAAGAAGTCCGTGATTTTCTAACTTTAGTCCAATTATTTTCAAAACAATATTTCCATTTTCAAAACAATTTAATCAAATAATTTCAAAATTGTTTAAAAATGGTATCTGCACAAAGATCGTTAGGTGGTAGAAAGCTTATGTTGTTCTTTGTGGGGCTTGAAGAAAACCGTGGAGATGCGGTGAGACTTCTTCTTACGTTGCATTTTGAATGTGGCGAGTCAAATTAAGCTCGTTTCTTCAATCACTAGAAGAAAACCATCTGGCGATGCGGTGAGACCTCTTACGTTGCATTTATGCCAACTCTCCATTGAAGTCCAATTAAGCTCCGTTTCTTCATTTGTCAACCCAATAAATAGTTACCCTTTCCTTTCGGCATCCAATCATCTTCATTAGTGGGATCCGGATGGGAACATTCTTATATCCATGATATGTCGTTAGTGAACATCACATACAGATATATGGTGGTCGACATCACCAATCAACAATCGACTAATAAAGTCAATTCAACATATCAATCGGTTCATATAAAGCATAGGAATAATGTGTTTATCAAACTCCAATCATCTAAACCTAACAATCGCATCCTAGAAACCTAGTCCTTCAACATAAGCGATTGTATTTTACTGAGATAAGCACGTGGATGATTAAGATAATCTCGTTAGATGATACTGATTTGAAAACATTCTCCCCTCAATCAATGACTCATTTTCTAAAAGGTTTAAAAGCTGAAGTCATTGATTGAGTTTTCAAAATTTTTACGAACTACGAATCGATAGATTTTCAAGCAACTCATTTTCCACCGCTTTGTTAAAACAAATATTTTTACGAAGAATTATAGAGGAAAAATATTTGAGTAAAACATTGATCCTTGACATACTTTAGTCAAATTTGTTTTAGGAAAAGTGCACGAAATATAAGAAAAATGGTTTAGCGTAGCACTTTCCTTTCTTTAAGAAGCGGGTTGCTATCGAGTAATAGCACCATGGTTTAAACACGAGTTCTGATCTTTAATATTTATGACCAAAGTTTGTGACATGTTTTGGAAAGAATATTTACACCTCTGCCGAACTTCATCTATGGTCCCGTGCCATTATTGAATGACATTTCTAAGACCCGAGATGTTATCGATGTCGAAGACATGTCTTAGAAAAACAATATTTTGGTCTTTTCAAATTTTACGATTTTATGGGTTTTGAAGGTTTATATTTTCTATTTTCTTTTGATGGTTTCTATTTTTGTATGTGGTTTCTTTGGTTTTATATTTTTGTATTGTTTTTAAGAAAAATATATGCAAAGATAGAGTAGATGATATAGTTTAAAGTTGGATGAACCAGCGTGTTGAAAAGGTGTTGGGAATGGCGGTTTTGATTAATATATCGTTTGCTGCGACAATGACATGCATGATATCGGGGAAAGGATAAGATCTGATGGTGTTCTAGATAGTGAAGTTGTAAGGTGCTAGTTTAAGGAAAATCCTATATGGAGATGAAGACCGTTTTGTAAAAACACATGATGCATTTTCACTTGATGAGGTATTAGTGCAAACTTGTGATAAAAAGTTAAAAGGTTGAACTAGTTGTGGTTTCGTGAACCGGTTTTAGCTAAGTGGTGTTTACCTATGTTGGTATTTTAAGTCTAAGAGACATAAATTTTGACAAAGACAATTATGTGAATCGATTTCTCTCCCTTAATTGGTGGACATCCAACATAATGTAATCAAATAAGGAATGACAACAAAGTGTTTAGGAGGTTATTCGGGTTAACGAAAGAGGTGAGCTTAGTGAGGTTTTGGATGATGATTAGCATACAATGAACTTCATCCTTAAAGTCACGTACCTCTTCTCGATTAATCTGAGATGATCGTATGATGAGGCATGTGGTTTCCTAATAGGAAGTGAAGAGGATTAGAGTATTGTTATAACTAAATAATGATGGAGATGATTTTGGAAGCGGAAGCAAAAATGAGATTTGGAAGAGTCGGTTGAAAGACAAAAATGCAGCCAACCCTCTAGAACTTAATTCTATATGCTTTTAAACTATATGCAAGTGTAGGGGTCATAAAGCATAGTGCTAATCTAATAGCAATAAAAGGGATTATGCAAAATGAGCATATAAAAGTTAGAACCAAGTGAGATAACAAATAATTTGTTATCAACCTACAAAACAAATTTGTTAGTGATAAAAGATGTTAACATGATAGAAATCAAATGATAACATATTATATAAGCAACAACAACACATTGCACAGTAGACAAGAAATCATCACACAAGATAGCATCAAAACAATCATATTATGCAAGAATACGACTTTATTCAAGACATTTCATTATGAGATTGTTTTGTCGTTGACTTGAACACTTAAGCATACTTGGATATATAATAATCTATGTGATTAATTTGTAAGATAAAAAGGCTTCTAAAAGTTAGTCATACCAAAAGCACTTTGACAGTTATATGTGCACACGTAGCAAACAAATAGTGTGACAAGCAAAAAACAAGATGAAAGATTCATGCCATATGTATCTTTTGGATCATACTACATAGATGTAATGAATGCCAACTAATAGCTTTCAAACACAAATATATCATATCAAAATTATCACATATTAGAATGGTATATTATGAGTTCATAAGTAACATATTAATCATGCTAAAATAATTCAAAGTAGTATCATGCAAATAAAGTTTAGGTTTAAGCGTTTAGTAGCATGAAACAAGAATACAAGCATTATGAAGATAAAACCGTACCAAGGTTTACACATTTGACTAGTTATCAAACACTAAGATAATGTCAAATCAACATGTATCAAACAAGAACATGTAATCAATACATGTAAGTGCAATGCAAGTGGTTTTAAAAGAAAAGTTATATATACTACTTGTTTGATTAGTGTTCCTAAGGCGAGAACAAACTATCAATGTTTAACACTTACTTTAGGCAAGTATAGAAAAGCAGTTTTTCAAGTTGGAGAATGAATATGAGACTAATACTAGCGATGCTCAATTAAGGCTAAACACGACCATTTTTACGGGTGATTCCACATACCCAACTTCTCTCGAGAAGCAATTCAACCGTTAGGTCAAATTGAGTTTCTAGTGCAATAGGTTCTCCAATAGTCATTCTCATGTTAGAAGATGGGAGCTCTACTTTTGCCTATTAAAGTGCATAAAAAATGATAGTTTACCAATACTTGGCAATGTGCACAACTAATATGCAATATAACTAAGGTGATGAAGATGTCATGTTATACACATGAATTTTAACAATGGTGTGTTGATACAATATGTTTTAATCTTGTGTTTAGAATCTAAGGTTGTTCAAATTACATAGCTAATTGTATGATCTAATGGATGACATCTTTTACGTTGAAGTGTACTTTAAAAGTGATTTGATTATCTAAGACTAAGGAATGGAATATGTTAAATTAAGAATGTTCTCAAGAAAGCTCTTTGGAACTTTATTTGATAAGAATCTAAACAAGGTTACTAACTTCAATAGATCATGTGTATGTTCTAGAGATGTGTAGTTTAACCTTGGATGTGCCTGAGATTGAGCAGGTTGGGTTATGATGTACGCTTGAAAGGAAATGGATACAAATAGTATCTTTCAACAAATGAGATTATCGCATGGATAAAGTTATCATGCTTATGAAAATAAGTATGACAAGATGAATTGGATACGCTAGTTCATAGAACTTGTTCGTTTCAAGATCATTTAGCCAATGAGGTGTAATGAAATCTCTTGTAACACACACGATTATGTTGCAAGGAGAGAATAATGCATAGGATATACAATATCCTTTTAACAAGATGAATATTAACGCATGATTTCTTAGGCATAATGTTTTTCAAAACATCATGTTTTCCTAAATGAAGATATGAAGCCAAAGTGTTTGAATCGGATAGTCCCATCTAAATAAACTTGGTCTCAAGATTATATTCACTAGATGATGACAAGATGAATTCACTCGAGTTTCTTATGTAAACTCCTCAAGAGTCATTGTTGCTTGGGGTGTATGATGTTGGCTTTGAGATTGCATTTTAACATATGTTGTTAAAATGTTGATTTGAGGTTTAACGAAATTTATCACGAAGTTTAACGACAAAGTATTACTAATACTTTGATAATTTGAAGGTAGTACTACTTATACCTAGTGGAAATTGACAACGATTACCAAGAGCACCATGCTTATTTGATAGTGGAGTTCTATCCATAATGAATTATCTAGGTCCTTATATGTGGGAAAGGATGTTTGAGTTTGTTTAAGCGTGCATTTGATTCAGTACATGTTGGACACAAGGGCTTTTGAGCAATACACTCAACGAATTCAAATGATGGTAAGGATGGTGGATTGGTTGATCTAGGTGGTAGGTCTTCGTGTGTCTAAATAAGGAAGGGGTTTGTTGTGCTATGGGGAGTACTTAGGTTGATTATTTGTCCATAGATGTTGAACACAAAAGTCGGATACTAATTCTTATGGTTTATTGGTTGCTACAACTAGTGGGTGAAGTTCTTGAAGTTTTGGTTATGTCTATGAAGCTTGGGGCTGAGGTATAGGTTCACCTGAAAGCACGTTTGATTTAAAGGATGCTCTTGGAGTTCATGAGTCGCTTAATGGTGCCAAAAGATGGAAGAGGGATAGTAGGTGTCAAAGAGGGATAAGTGGCACGGTGGGTTGTTTGTTTTGGATAAGTGTTTGATTCATTTTAGGATTAGTTTTTCAACATGTCTTATTAAAATACTTGGTGTTGATTTTCGGATATGACTTTTAATGACTACAATCGTAAGTCATATGTACTTGAATATTCGGATGAAATACTGTTGTCAATCCTAATTTGTTGAGATTATAAAGCTTAGATTGAACTCAAGGATAACAAGACTTGATAATATGTGTTTAACATCACGTGTGAGTTATGACTCGATGTAAATACTTATCGTCTTGAAGGATGACACATTATTTTCATGTTAACCAGTGAGGCAATGTGGATACAAAACAATATCTATAGTCATATGTTAGACTTGTGTATGATATCTTTGCAAATAATGAGTCCAGTTTGTTAGTCTCGTGAGTCATCTAAGTCATCCATAAGCGGGTGAGGAGATGTTGGTGGTGTTGCAAAGTACAAGTTTTGGAGACTTTGGTTTGTGAAGGTGTTTTGGATGGTTGTGAAGTAGTCATAATGATGGGTGATTTTGGTGGTGGAGTTGGAGTACTTGTTTAGAAAGTTCACATCTTGAATGGGTGATGAGATGTTGAGAGGTAACGAGTCCGAGGATGAAGAGTTCAAGTTTAATGAAGCAACAAGATCGAATGCTAATCCTAGTGGTTTATTTGAGGTAGAGGATTTAGTCATTTTGACTTTGCTTTAAGAAATGCTAAGCTTAAGGAAAATAATGATGTAGGTGTGAAATGACCATCCACAGATGTGTCGATTTATGGAGCTAAGGATTCACGGAGAGATGTGTTTTATTTGATGTTAATCCATACAAAGATGGTAGTTTCTAATGAGATGGAAGTGTCTAAGATCATGTTAAACATCCTAATTTAATCCATTGAGGATGTGTTGAGTGAGATATGAAAGATATGCATTAACAAGTATCCTAGAAACGAGATTTGGTAAATTAGATTCGGGATTTAGTAAAATTCAACAACTTACTGTAGGATCCATGACACCATTTCTTTACAGTGGAACCATAAATAGGTGCCGCTTTGTCCGCTGTCTGGTATGGCGGTACCAAAATGCATAACGAGGCATTTGCCAACATTTTGGTGCCGTCGATCCGTCAGACCGAAAAAGTTGACAAACCCATTTTTTGGTGTCGAGTTTTCAAACAAATTTTGCTTAAAACATGTGACATTAATTACTTCTAGTTAGGAAAAGTAGATAACACATATACAAACATAGTGGAGCATAGACTTTGACCAAGGGCTATGATTTTCACATAAAAGTGAAAATGGGTAAAATTGATAATACACTTGTCTATCCACCTACATAAACCGTTAGCATACAACATTGTTTTAAGTCATATTATCATCTACAAAGTAAAACAAATAAATTACATCATACAACATTGTTTTGTTCTTGTACCACTCTCTTAAAACCTCCATTTTCAAAGTACTTGACTAATTTACTTAGTACTCATTGTTAAGCGAGTCATGACATTTCATAAGTTATGCGAGATGTTAGTATAACCTATGCAAAGGAAGTCTAAGTCTATAAGTGATGGTAAAACAATTTTACAACTAAGTGCATAAAATCTAGCAAATGTCCTATGTGCAAAAACAAGAAATCGTCAAGCAAGATAAATAACATGGCAAGATTGGCACTTATATTATGCAAACAAACAAGTGTAAACAACAATTTGAAAATAAGCAAGCAACATATATGCAAACAACATAAACAAGTGGTCATTTAGCATAGCATAACAAGAAAAACACTTTCGTATTTATCGCTTTAAATGTGATGATGTTACCAAGCTTGATTAGTTTCTTTAAACATATTACATAATTATTTAGTTTCAAAATAAATTATATCAATTTTCTAAGAATACCATCTTAAATTGCTTGACTCAAAATTTTGAGTTTTTATGTTAAGAAACTTAATATCTTGGACATACTCGTAGTATTTGGTCTATTTCATTTATTTAAAATTAGACTCAGGTCATGAGAGTAGTTTTAAATGAAAGTATACTCAATTAACTTTAAAATGATAGGTGGCTCGACTCCTACGGACTTCACGGTTAATAAGTTATGAATTTTTAAGTTGGCAAAAAAGCTGCGTGCTGCGGACAAGGAACCAAAATTTACAAGGAAGGAGCCCTTTTTGGTTCCGCCAATCCATCAGTCTTCACGAAAAGTTGAAAATGTACTTACTCATAGCAAAAAGTGTAAGACTTACTAAATTTGATAGAAAAATATAATACACATATTTTGTTTATTATTTTTACTAATGTGACTTATCTAAACATTTAACAACAAAATTTCTAATTATAATTAGCAAAACATTTTTCATATTATATTTCTTCAATGGTAATTTGATACATGAATCGTGCTCCATTTTAAAAACCATTTGTTTTGAAAATAAGAGCTACGAGGCTCTAGTACCAATGTGAAAAGCGTGGGGGGGTGAATACGTTCGCTAAAAGCGTTAGATCTTTTGTATCAAATCGTTTATGAAGCTTGTTATAATATGAAAGTACCAATTATTTGTGACTAATATAAAGCATAGTAAACCAAGTTGTCACACAAGCATAAACATCAAACCACATCACAAGCAATTATAAAAGTAAAGATAAAGAAATGAAAGTGCAAACCGAACACGAGGATTTATAGTGGTTGGTCACGGATCTCTCACTTCTCCCACTCCCGAGTACCCATTTCGAGAGTTACTTTACTAAATCAACAAGCTCCCTTCTCGGGGAAAACCTTACAATAAATAAACACACTTTAGGTACAAAGCTAAATACCGGGTTCTAGTTGAGGAAACCAACTAACGTCGCCTATACAATATTTCCGACACTAAGCTAGATGTCGAGTTCTAATCAGTACAACCACCCGTTATGTTTTATGGCCCAACATAACAAACCTTGTGTTTTATGATTCAAACACATAACCCATCTAATCTAGTTTGGTGAAAGTGTTGTGATGATGCAATAATGTTTACAATGATAATCCATGACATAAATGTCTAATGGATATGAACGACTAATCTAAATGATCTTCTTAAATAAGAAGTCTTCAATCAATGAGGATATCAAGAGATCTTGAATCTTCATATGTTGATATGCTTTGGTGAATGAGGATGGCTAGATCTCTAAACTTTCCTTGGTTGATCAAAATGTAAAATATGCTTACAACAAAGATGAATGTTAGAAGCATTATGATCATGTAATGATGAGGATGATTGATGTATGCTACATGTTTATCTATAGATCTAAGTGATGAAAGAATGTTAGAGAGATGTATGTTGGAAGGATGAAGATATGAGAAAACCATGGGATGGTATTTATAACCAAAGTGGTAATCAAAATATAATAATTTATTAGATTTGATATCTTAGAATATCTTCAAAATCTTTCCAAAATCTTTTAAAGATTTAGATAACACTATACATGAGGTAATAAAAAGTGTTTTCCTTTTTATGAAAATACATTTAAACAAATGTATATACTTATTAAAAGGTAAGTTACTTGTAAATAAAATGTAAGTAACCTTTGTAAAATAAAATATCTAGTTGAGTGCTTGTCAAAATAAAATATATTTTGTCAAGTGTAAGTAAACTTTAGTACTTGTATGAATATTATAGTTAGTGTACAAATAAAAGTATATATTTGTTAGACATTTTACAAAAGATGTATTTATATAAAATACTTGTGAATGCAAAATGTAAAATGAGGTTCGAAATAGAATGGTTAACCTATTAAAATACTTGGTGACTTTAAGCATATTTTAAATTCTAAATGATTTGTTAATGGGTTTGATCATAATGCCATAACAAACATGTACGAACTTTGTGTTGTAACTCTGAGGACTTGAGACATCGAGAGGTGTTGAATGTATGTTGAGACAAATATAATTACAAGTAACTTGTACATTTTACGTTATGTATTACAAGTTACATGTTTGTCATTAATCAAAACAAAGCGGTATATAGATTAAATATCGTAATATTTACTAACAAAATAAATATAAAAATCCCATTAACCCAACGGCAAAAATACCCCCCTTTTACGAATGTTAGAACCCTAAATTACCCAAACGATTAATTGAAAAATTACTATGATTAAGGGCAAGCGTACTTTGGTGACACACTGACACATGGAATGCCACCTTGGCAATCATGTGCCAGGTGCATTCCTATTGGTTAATCGTATGTCATGAGTGGTATCAAGGCTGTGATTAACGGATAGGTGATGGGATGTTGATCAAGGTTTGAGATTAGTGTAAAAGAAGCTGATTCATTCCTTCATGAAGCTTCCAAGGGCTTGGCTCATCTATAAATAGCCCCGTTTTCACATTAGCTAGTGTGTAGAATTGTAGTAGGTTTCTAGTATTGAACATTTTTAAAGTTTTTTAGTGTTAATCTTTATTGTATTCCAAGTTTCTAAGTTTGTAATCAACTTAGTTAATGAATGTACAATTTTATGATCGAGTCCTAATTAGCTTTAATTACTTTGTTATTCTTTCTAAATTGCTTGATAAGCTCGGTTTAGTCACTTAATCTCTTGATCTTATTTAATCTTATTTCATCTTCAAAACAAAAAATCATAAAAATATTAAAACCTTTAAAAAAATAAAAAATAAGTCAAATCGGTCTCAGCTTCATTGAGCTTTATTTTACATTTGTTTAAGCTTACATAAGCTCATTTAAATTCAAAAGCAGTTCTACACAAAATCATTCAAAATCGGTTGAAATCAAAACCTATGCATATTTTGGGAAAGCTTGAGGAAGTTGCACTGCAATGGAAGGGCAAGAGGGACTTTCGACTTATTCTCGAATAAGCGGGAGCTTATATTGCCATTAAGTTGGTGCCCTTGTTCACTAGGGTCTCAAGTGAGTTACATTCCATTTTAAATTGCTTCTAAACTGTTTGATTCCGCTTCCTAGTTTAAATCGATAATGGTAGATTGAAGTTGTTAGGATAGCTTATTTGAGTTTGATTTTAGCTTATAACATGAGATCTTATCATTATTTAGCTTAGTTCATAGTCGCATAATCATCTGTTAGATCGATCCATAACGCATAATTTGGTGTAGTAATTTGTAGTTAAAATTGCCGTCATAATCTGTTTCATTGAGATCTATTATTGTTAGAATATTGAATTTAGGTTAGTTGTACTTTGAAATTGTGTCTTGATTAGTGAAATTGCATATCGATCATTTGAAGTAGTGTTTGGATCGAGAAGTAAAACCTGCATTAGATAGTAGTATAGTGGTTAAAAATAGTTGCAATAGTCTTATTTAGGTTCATTATAGTCAATTAGATTAGAATTTATCATTGCATTCATCCATTAGTCAATTTCCATTTTAAATCTTATCTACTTGCATAATGGTTAGAATTTGGATAGCATAAGCATATAGGTTTAGAATCAATATAGGTTGCATAATTAGGTGTCCTTCAAGCTTAAAACAACATTTAGAATCAAATCAAAGCTGTCAAAGTTCAATAAAGTCAACTTACAAAATTTGTCAAAAGTCAAAATGTCATATGATTTAGAAACATTCATTTTATATTTTAAAATCTTCATTTCTAGTTAATATAATATGCAATTTTGGATTTAGTATCTACGGTTGGTGGTCTTTCATAAGGTATTTTAGATTATTTTTGTGAATTTTCTAATCAACAATTAGTGCTTAAAGATCGATTTTCAAATTAAGCGGGTGTGCGATTAAGCGAATCAATTCGGCTTTTCATTAGTTTCTCAAGAGCTCATTCTGCTCTTAATACTCTAATTTGGTTTATAAGCTCTTGGCCAGGTCATTTAGAGAGTCCAACTTGTGATTTTCATAAGTGCTTATTTTCGAGTTTGTAGAACTCTTAAAGTAGGGTCTTAGAGGCACATTATCTTTGTGTGATTATAGGATTTAGATTAAGTGCTTATTGGATTAAGCTTGTGCTTATTGGTCATAGTCATTTGAATTAGGTTTATTTTATTCGGTTTTAGCTTGGTTGAACTTATTATAGCCACGGTTGCTTATTATAGCTTTTAGCTTATTTGCTTAACTTATTCTTCATCGGTTTGCATCCAAATAGCTTAATTGTGTTCACATGTTGTTTTAATAATTTTCATAGATTCACAGTATAATTTAAGACTTTTCGTAATTTTCATAATTTTCCAAGCTTATTTACTATTTTTCAATTTAAAGCAGTTTTATCATTTTAAGTAGCTTTTAATACAAATAAATCGGAAAAGATTAGACAAAAATATAATTTCAATTTTTAGGTTTAGAAAAATCAAAAGTCATAAAAGAATTTTTCAGTTTTCTTAGTTAAAATAGTATTTTATAAACATTTAATTAGTTTTAATTAGTTTAAAATTCATAAAAAATAAAGAAAAAGTCAGAAAAATATAATTCCTTTTAAAATTATTTTAGTTGAATTAGATTTTTGAAAAATATTTTGTAATTTTCTTGTAAGTTTTCATAATTTTGGCTTTTAAATCTATTTTAATAATACAAAAATAGTTTTTAATTCAAATAAAATCAAGAAAAACCAAAAAAATAGTTTTAAATTTCCAATAATTTTCAAATCATATCATTAGCTGTGAAAAATGATTACTTCTAGGGTTAAATTAGTTTAATTTGCATTTTAATTTATGTATTAGTTAATAAAATTAATTGCGTTTTATTAAAAATTGCATTTAGGGTAGATTTAGATTGCTTTCCTTAGTTTACTTGCTTTAGTTGATTTAATTGCTTTTCGTTGCCTTAATTCCCTTTTAGTTGATTAAGTTGTACTTAGATCGTAATAAAAATCTAAAAACCCGAAATATCGAGCATTTTAATAACAAACCTAAAACGGCGTTGACCATTCACACCTCGTTGGGAAGCGACCGGATATCCTTATCCCAGGTATCACATATCTCACTCACGGGAGTTGACTAACCTTTTCCTAAGAGGTTTCAATTCGATTCTTGTGTTTATTTTGATATTGATATTATTATATTATTTTATCCATACATGCCTAAACCTACACGAATCAATTTTTGGCCCGCTTAGGGAGGTTGTGTCATGACAATATCGTTGAAGGTTTGACGATTAGTGACTCGAGATCCTTCCTTGAGAAGTTATTGTTTAAAAAATTAAAAAGTAAAAAATATTTTCTTTTCTTTTGTATATATATATATATATATATATATATATATATATATATATATATATATATATATATATATATATATATATATATATATATATATAAGATTAAAAATACAAAAGATTTTCTCTTTTGTTTTTGAGCTAAAATAGAATATATCAATTATATAACATACCGACTTGAGGTGTTATCATTAGTAAGTTCGAACTAAAGATAAAAACTTGCCTTTGTGTCGCTTGGTCGATTTATTTCTATCGGATAAACAAACTACGCGAGGGGTATAAGGATGGCACGACATTAAATTGTGGTACGAAAAGAGGCGGTTTTAATAAGCTTCACGGCGACCTACGACTTCTCCCCTTTGCGTTTATCTTATAAAGTGATCAATTCACTTGGGATTATTGGTTTAAGTTCCTTTGTTGTTTTTGAATACCGTTTCGTTTAATTGCCTTGGTTTTAAAGTGCATGCTTTTCGTTCTCATATCTATAGACTATTACATGAAAGCGCTACAATTCGAGAAGGCGAAATAGGCGTGCTCCATTAATCGAACCGAGATTCGAACTAATCCGCCTCGACCATCGTCGAAATGGCGGAAGATAACCGATCTATGCTAGAGCAACTCAAGCACCCAAGGGTTCACAGACTATCGTCGTCTCGGAAATCGTTCTTGACAATTTCGAGCTTAAACAGTTGATTAACTTGGTATCGTCGAGCCAATTTCTACGGTTGAGGGCGATCCTCACTCTCATGTCCGGCGGTTTAACAAGCTCACGTCTACGATCAAATTCCATAACATAGGAAGAAGCTATCAAGCTTTACTCTTCCCGTTTTCACGAGGGCGCCGGTTTGGCTCAAAACAACCCCCCGATCGATCACACGGGAGGATTTAGTATCAAAATTGAGCGTTCTTCCACCGTCTAAAACAACAAGATTAAAAAAAAATCACAAAATTCACCCAAAGGTTTGATGAATCATTTAGTGAGGCATGGGACCGTTTAAAGACTTACTTAGAAGATGTCCCCATCATGGTTTTTCTAAATTGCACCAGTTGATCGTTTATAATGGTTTGAATGAAAATGATCAAGACTCTCTCAATGCCGCTTGGTGTGGTAATTTGTTGACCGATCAAGAGAGAGATGCCTTTTCGATTATTAAGAACAAATCCAAAGTCCGCCTTCACGTAGCAAATCGGTTGTTGCCCGAGTGAGTGCTTCACTCTTCCTCTTCCTTGAATCGTCTAGCACCGATGCTAAGATTGATAAGCTTCGGATATGATTCAGGCTTTAGTTAAGATTACGGATGCTAAGATTAATTGTAGGATCGAATATTATTGTGTTGATGATTCGGGTGGTCTTGGATGATCAAAATACATGTTATCCATTAGAGAGAGAGAGAGAGAGAGAGTTTCTTGGTAGAGACTTGTAGAACAAAATATTGAAAGGTTAGATTGAGCTCCACCCTTCCATGGATGGAAGGGTATTTATAGTTGAGAATACCGACCTCCTATCGGCTGTGGATCGGACATACGGTGGGTAGAACCGTCATTCCTCACGGTGTTACACTCGCTAAACTTAACTAATAACTAACTAATAAAGCGATAAATAACGTAAACAACGACAAATCTACGAGCTAACATATGCTAGACCATTATTGGGGTGTGACACTTTAACATGGAATTTCCAATTCCTAACAATCTCCCTAAGGAGGTCACCCCATGAAATACATTTGCTTCCTAGCATTCTATCTTTGACTTCGTTCTTGAGCTCGTAGACTTGAATTCTATTTCGTCTTTGTGCTTAAGTAGCGATTCTTTAGAGTCCGCGTTGATTTGTACTTTAAGTGGAGGCCATAAAGCGATCCACATCTTTGATGATCTTGAGCTTTCATTGAGATCATCGGCCACGATAAATCTCTACGGATCATCCATATTTGTGTTGCCTTTGTGATGTTGTGACTTTCGGACCGACATGCTCACTTTTGAATCATGACATCTTTCCATCAGTGGCGGAAGCCTTCTTGGTTCATGATATTTGCCGTGTAGCGAAGCATAGTATAAAAATCAAAACCGGTTATGTAGATATGCACCAGTCATGATTTCTTGATTAAGTGTGGATCTTTGTGAGCATGCGGCTTTGGATTGACTCCCGATTACGATCGGTTCATGTAGTCAAATGTACCTGCAAACAGCAGTTAGCAATAAAACACGAAAGTGTCTTTGATTACTTTTGTTGAATTGAGGTACCGGCCCGAGTTCCCGTTGATCGATCTAATCTTGCGTGATCGGTAGGATTCTAAAATCTCTTGTGAGGGTTTATGGTTACTCTAAAGTTCTCAAGCGGAGCGTCGAAGACAACACGGGTGAGTGAACCCGGTAATTGAGATTCTTGATTGATGAAAGATTGATATGAAAAACAATAGTGTATTGCTTGAAAGCGTTTTGTCTGACGAAGGTTTGAAGATCAATTTCAATCAAAACACTTTTTATATTAGAGAATGAATACACATTCGATGTACTAGTGAAAAGAAGAGATTCGCACATCGAGCGGTTTTCTAAAGTAATTTTCATCGAGAGATACTTTTTGTGTTTGAAAACATGAATACACATTCGACGTGCTAGAAAAAGAAGGTTTGCACATCAATGGTTTCCAAAAGTATTCGTCAATTCCATTCTGGACCAAGGTTGATTCAAGATTGAATCTCCCATTGTTTCTATCGAGTTGTCACAAGCTTGATCTTCGAAAAGATCTCATGTCACCCACCAAGAGCTTGTTTGATGTTGGCTCTAGAAGGATTTCCATCTTCATCGTGAATACTTTTACATATCCTGGATGTTACGGCATTACAAGGATAATCGTGGGACTCTTAATATATTCTTACTTTCCACATTGTGTGAAGCAGACAAGTCTTCATTAATTTAGTGTCCTAATGAGATATTGTGGATGATCTCTTGGCTCTAGACTCAATCGTGCATATTTGGTTCTGTCTGGGAGACTAGGGAGAATTCTCTTCTTGATATCAACAATCTGGAAAGTCGATAGATTATGTCGGTTCCCGTGAGAATGAAACAAGCCCTTTAGAGGAGCTTGGGAAGTTTAGTCTTGATGCGTCCTTTGGGTCCATGACGTCTTGTCTTCAATACCGGTGTTACCATAGTAAACACCGTAGCATATGTATTGAACGATTCTTGCCCTAAGGTTGAATTATTGGAGGCTATTTCTTTTCACCCTTTCACATTCATTTCTTTTCATTCTTCAACCCCTTGATTACTTACGAGACTTCATTACTAGAACTTTGTTGGGTTTATTCCAGTACTAATCTATCTCGATCCGCTTCTTCCATATCTCTTTTCTCCTTTTTCATCGTACCTAAGGACTTCTACACTATCTAGTGGATTGTCCTGGTGATCCCTCCCGATACGGCGGATCGTAGAACAAATACTAACCTCACCATCCTTATAACTCCATACATAAAGTAAAATGGTGGGTCTTTTAGTGCAGTTCATTCTTCCTTGAATCAATTGAAAATCATTTGGAAAAACAATCAGTACTTGTGATACGAGATCAAATCATTTTGTACCTTAATAGTTTGATCATTTAGAAAACCTCCCTAACATGTGCATATGATTTAGAAATTGTTTAGCACATGGAGGCAAGAGAGGACTTTGAAATATTTTCTTTGATCACAATTTTCATAAAAGCCATTTGATTTTCTTGGTAAAATTCTCCCCTCGATATGTGCATAGGATATTGAAATCATTTTATCACATAGAGGCAAGAGTTCTTTTAGTACAACCACGAACATAAAAGCCATTTAAAACCATTAGGAAAAATCAATCAAGGTACATTATGTAGAAACATAGAATCTTTTGTACCTTGAAAGTTTGTTTTCATTTGAAATGCATTTAAATCAAAATGATCATCATTAATCAAGTTTCATTATTAAATCACAAATTCTCCCCAATCAAAATATCAAACCCTTTGAGATTTTGGATCCCAAGTAATTTAATAAGGTTTATAAAACATGGGAGAATATGTGGCGGGTTTAAATACTCATCTTGTTTTGGATAAATCCTCCTCCTCGACATGTGCATTGTGTATTTGAAATCGTTTGGCACATGGAGGCGGGAAGTGCCTATAAAGGACTAAAGCAGTTTGAGATTTAAATCACGATCTCTCCCCGATCAAAATATCAAACCATTTGAGATTTGTGATCCCATATTAAATCATTTAGAAAAGTTTGGGAAAAGGCGTGGCAAGATTTAATATTGAAAATAGCGGATAAGGACCATTTAAGACATTAAAGATTGTTAATATCAGTATAAATTTTTAAGAGATCTTTAAGTAAATAAAATAATTTCACAATCAAACAAAACGAAAAAATTTCATTTTGCAAGATCTTTGAGTTTAAAGAAAATCATACCATGACATAACATTAAATCTTTAGATCACCGCATTTTAACATTACGAGACTTTTATGAAGAAATATCGTTTGAAAATATTTAATTTAAATCACTCTCCCCTCAATCGATGACCAAGTCAATAATTGAGTGACTTAGGTTTTGATAAAAAGAAGTCCGTGATTTTCTAACTTTAGTCCAATTATTTTCAAAACAATATTTCCATTTTCAAAACAATTTAATCAAATAATTTCAAAATTGTTTAAAAATGGTATCTGCACAAAGATCGTTAGGTGGTAGAAAGCTTATGTTGTTCTTTGTGGGGCTTGAAGAAAACCGTGGAGATGCGGTGAGACTTCTTCTTACGTTGCATTTTGAATGTGGCGAGTCAAATTAAGCTCGTTTCTTCAATCACTAGAAGAAAACCATCTGGCGATGCGGTGAGACCTCTTACGTTGCATTTATGCCAACTCTCCATTGAAGTCCAATTAAGCTCCGTTTCTTCATTTGTCAACCCAATAAATAGTTACCCTTTCCTTTCGGCATCCAATCATCTTCATTAGTGGGATCCGGATGGGAACATTCTTATATCCATGATATGTCGTTAGTGAACATCACATACAGATATATGGTGGTCGACATCACCAATCAACAATCGACTAATAAAGTCAATTCAACATATCAATCGGTTCATATAAAGCATAGGAATAATGTGTTTATCAAACTCCAATCATCTAAACCTAACAATCGCATCCTAGAAACCTAGTCCTTCAACATAAGCGATTGTATTTTACTGAGATAAGCACGTGGATGATTAAGATAATCTCGTTAGATGATACTGATTTGAAAACATTCTCCCCTCAATCAATGACTCATTTTCTAAAAGGTTTAAAAGCTGAAGTCATTGATTGAGTTTTCAAAATTTTTACGAACTACGAATCGATAGATTTTCAAGCAACTCATTTTCCACCGCTTTGATAGCGGCGTTTTGGAAACCTCGACCAAACACTCGGCTAAAATTTTTCTTCCTCGCTTGACCAGCGAATTGTGGTTCGACACTCTTCTTCCTCCTCCTCCTCGTTGTCGCGTCCAAATTCACCACGGTCTTGGTTTTTCTTTGGCGCTTTGGCGGTGTTTTTCTTTAATGACGTTGTTCGCGTGTTTTGGTTGGTGGTGGTTGAGGTACTTTGGTGTGATTCAAAGTAATGTTGTTAATGAAGGGCATAATTGCAGTGGTGATGGCTGTGATTGATAGAATTGCGGTTGTGATTGTTGTGATGAATAGCCTTGCGATTGTGATGGATAAAATTGCGGTTGTGATAGTTGTGATGGATAGAATTGCGGTTGTGATGGTTGTGATGGATAGAATTGCGGTTGTGATTGTCTTGGATATTGATAAGCTTGAAATCCGACGTGCGAAGAAGAGTTTGAGGGCGATGGGGTGGGCGAGTTTGTGAAGACGAGTTGAGAAGATTCATAAGCGACATCTCGTTTGGATCTTGAGACATTTTGTTGTGGATTGAGATGGTGAAGATAATATATTTTTGAAGGGAAGTGTGAATTTTTGTGTAAAATATGGGTATTATTTATATAGTGGGTGAGGTAATATTTGAATTTAAAAAAGAAAAAAAAAAAAAAAAGCGTTGAAATCAAGCGGATAGTTCTTCAAAAGTTTTTTGTCTTTATTCGTGTCGTAGGAATGGCGAGATACCAAGTGGCGAGCCACCTTGGTATGGTGGCGAAGGGTGGCGGAATCCGGCGAGCCATCCACCTAGGATTGGCGAGGTGATTTCGTTGTGATACCCTACGCTCTTAGCTCAATCGAAATGCAAAATTCAAAATCTATCACTGTTACTTTGTCAGGCATTTCTATTACTTTTTGAAAAAGTTAAAAAAAAGTTAGAAAAAGCATATACTATTAGGCATTTCGTGCCTATACAAACCCGAAAACA